>PVJA010010246.1:0-57997 GCA_004027025.1 Myocastor coypus
TCATGGATTAAGCTGGATTCAGTATCATGTGGCCAAGAAGAGAGGGTGTTCTCACCCTGTGCCATCTCCAGAGGCAGGAAGTCAGAATCCTAGAGACTGACCATAAACGAAGACGTAGTGGCTCATGTGTGGCATTCAGTAGTGGCATAGGGTAAAGAGCAGAAGAGGCCCAGGAGCCTTCCCTCTGCCTGCAGTCTGGTTTCCATGTGCTTTCCCACCAGAGATTATACGGCCTTTGAGATGTCCCTGTGGGAAAATGCTTTTCTGTTGAGTCTCCTGCCACCTCTTCCAAATGCAGGCAGCCAGTGTGGCAACTCTCTGGCAGGAACTGAAGTCACACTCCTACCCGAGAGAGTGACTTAATTAGAAAAAATAATGGCCCAAATTGAATTTGCCTTCTAGTATTATTGTAGAGTACAACTTAGGCCAGTTTGCCCAGGATTGTCTCTGGTGTTAGGACTAAAATTCTCACACATTAAAAGAACCTTTCTGTCCTGGAGAAACAGAGATTTGGTCACACTGAGCACTGAGAGTACCAAGGATAAACTACATCCCAAGTTTCTCTTCTGATGGCTAAACTGATTTGTTGCTGTAGGTGACAAAAAGCCAGCTATGAGCACCAAGAAAGGTAAAGGAAAACAATGAAGTGGGACTAACATAGTAGCTTGTGAAGGAGTGTACCTTTGATTTCTTTAGTGGCTGTTGAGAAGACGAGCCACAGAAACTCGAAAGCAGAGCACCAGAGCCCAGGGCCACACACCTCAGGCTCCCTGGTTGCTCTAGCCAGAGCCTGAATCTGTTTACACTGTTTATCCCATGACATCATGAGGAGCCAGGTACAATACTGCCAGCTCCTCAGCACCTGAACAATTTAAGTTACTCTTAGCAAGTGCAACAATCTAGTTTTTCCATTTGTTTGTTTGTTTTGTTTTGTTTTGTTTTTTCAGTACCAGGGCTTGAACTCGGGACCTTGCACTTGCCAGCCAGGTGCTTATGCCAATGAGTAATATTTCTGGCTTGCAAACATCTTTTGACCTTCTAAACTCAGCAGGATTAAGGTGTGCTCCCAGCAATGGGAGAAATCGAGAACAGAGCCCTGCCCTTGGTCAGGTAGAACAGGAAATCCAGGGGCAGGCAGAGGGTTGCAGAGTTAAACTTCACAGAGCCCAATCGCATCACGCTAGGAGAAGAACGTCAGACCCCCTGGCATCTAACACACGCCTGGGAAATCCTGCCCCCTCCTTGTTTTTGTCCACAGATCCCAGCCTACCCAAAGGACAAGAAACATGTTAAGAGGTAACACAGAACCCAGCACATGAACAACAGTTGCCACAGTTGAAGGCCACTTCATTCAGGGATCGGTGGCCCTATCTCACAGTCATCATCATCCCATCTCTGGTGATGTCTCTGTGCCACAGCCCAGTGCAATCACAGCTACAGTCACACCCCAGACACTAAAAAACAGAACTGTAATTGGGGGAAGGGGGGGGACAGAATAGCTCAGCAGTCTAAACGCCTGCCTGACAAGTACAAAGATCTAGGTTCGATCCCAGTCCCGCATGCTGTGCCAGCTCTGGAACGCTGGGTGTGCTGTGCTGCCCTGAAACCGGGAGTGATGAGACACGCCTGCAAACCCAGCCCTGAGTAGGCTGAGACAGGAGAAGCACTGTGAGTCTGAGCTGCATAGTGAAACCCTGTACCAAATAAATAAAAGGTTTTTAAATTTTTTTTAATACAAAAAAAGCAAGAGAAGTGTAATTGGTACATACCCACAGGAAAGGCATATTAGAGGTTTAGGAAAGTTTCCACTATGTCTGAGACTATCTCAGTTCTGGATGATGTAGAAAGGTGTGTGCAAGCCCAAGACTAGAGACTTGCCTTTAAGCTCAACATACACTGGCTCCTCATTTCACCAAGACTGGACCCTAGATACCCAAAAGAGCCTGGGGCCAAACACCAAGCATACCTGGATACTCCTTAGAGCTGCACCGTCCTATGCAGAGCTTTCATTTCAGCCAGGGCCCAAAGGTTCTTTAGGGCACTAACAAGCCTAGGCCTGCACTGCTGGCTACCCACTTTCCACGATCTTCCCTGGGCCTCTCAGGCCCCTTCGAGAGCTTCTTTCTGTGCCTCATCTGTGTCTGGTTTATGCTCTCAGGGCTCCCAGCACTCCTTGGGGCTTGGCCTCAGCTGTTTTTGTCCCTGGAAGTTGCACAGTGAACTAGCTCACTGTCCTCAAGCCTTGACCAGGCTGAAGCAGGACAGACTGCATAAAACTAGGTCAGTGGAGCCAAGGAGGGCTGGGGACACAGCTCAGTGGTGCAGCCCTGATGGCAAGTGTGGGGCCTCAGCGGGGTTTGATTCCCAGGTCCCACAAGGTAAAAGGAGCAGAGGAAAGCAAGATTTAACTCTGTACTTTTATAAAAAGCTGAAATCATTGTGTGTATCTAAATTGTACCAATAAACTTAATTAAAACACACACGCTTCCTTTTCTCTTTTCCCCCATCCCAGTTGTTCTTTCCTTTTGAGCAGTTTCTTTCCCCTTCACATATCTATTATACCTTCGGGACCTTAACTACTCTTGTAGTTTCTTACACAGGGGAAAGAAAAAGTGTGTATGTGTGTGTGTGTGTGTGTGTGTGTGTGTGTGTGTGTGTAATAGCTAAGATAATTGTACTATTAATTCCTATTCTTCAAAAGGGATAGTTAGTGCTAATATTGTTTGATCAGTTTTGCAGGCCTGTATCTGGTAATCTGAGCAGCTACTTTGAAGATAACAATATGCAAAATAATAACCATTGTTAATTTCTTATCTAGTTTTGAACACACACACACCACACACACACTGCAGACAAACATTCTTAAAAAGGGTGAGTTAAATTTTATATTTCAGCCTTGGGGATTTCAGAGATGCAGCCTGGTGACAAAACCCTGAACTCTTAATGAAGCCACCCTGATCTTCTCTTTAAAAATGTACACATGAAAGATTTTTTTTTTTTTTTTCTGGCTGAGGCTGCCTTAAGGACAGGTTTCACGCTCCATGTGGGGGTGGGGACCAAATCACGGTCCCCAGTGCCTGACAGCTGACAGACTTTGCTGAATCATGTGCTTTAACCAACTGAGCTACCTGGCAAGCCCCCCTAAAAATGTACACATGGAGGACCACTCCTCATCACCCTTGCTGTGCTTTCTCCCCTGTGATGTTCCCCCATGACATCCCATGCCTCTCGCTCTCACTCTTGCTCTCTCTCTGTCTCTCTGTCTCTCTGTCTCTCTGTCTCTCTGTATCCAGGGCCTACACACTGAGTTCTATTCTCAACTTCCATTCTATTTGACTACATTTACTGTTGAGGCTGGGCTCAAACTTGCCATCTTCCTGCCTCCACCTCCCAAAGTGCTGGGGTTACAGGAGCGTGCTGCCACACCCTGCTCAGTTCTTGTACTTATTATGGTGTTGTTTTTTGTTTGCCTCTCTCTGCCAGAGTACAGCATCACGTGAGCAGGAATGTGACCCTGTTATTTACTAATGTGCACTCTGTAGGCTGGCCCTTGTCACTAGTCCCTAACAAGATTAGTAACTAAAGAAATTCAGTGATCTCATTTAGAGTAAAACATTTAGAAAAGTTGAGGTCAATTTGATACTGGCACAACATCCAAGCAATCCAAGATGGTTTTTACAGTAATTTCTTTTTATTGTAGTTTGTGAAAGTATCAAACTGTGTAAATTGGATAACAGTCAACTGGGGGGAAAAAAACCAAAACAAAACTAGTCTAACAAAACAATTGAAAATTATTGTTCCAAGATAATTTCTTAGTATAGTTCACACTTCTTTTTTTTTTTTTTTTTTTTTTTCAGAACTGGGAATTGAACTCAGGTCCTAGCATTTGCCAAGCAAGTGTTTATTATACTGAGCAGTCTCCCCAGCCCCTCATAACTATTTTGTAAAAAGTAAAGAGAAGAATAAATGCCTAATGAGTAAATGTTGAGTTAGTAAAATCGAGGATCAAGTCTGTATACATTCCTAGTAAATAATTTAAATGAGTGGATCAGTGGCAAAGTAGTTCACATTATGCACTTGCTGGGTATGCAGTGTTTCTCCCTTGTGCCATGAATCAGCACATATGGGCCACCTAGAGATACCTCTGACCCTCTGGCGAAAGGAGCCAAAGGAGGCTGTGCTTGAGTCCCATGCACAGACTCCTTGCTCTGCACAGCTGCACTGAGCTGAGTTGTGACTAAATGCTTTAGATCAATTTCCAGCCCCTGACCCAGCCAGGGCCCCTTGGGAGCGTGAAACTCCTTGCAAATGAAGGGACAAACCTGCTAGAAATTAGTGTACGTGTCTGCTTTTTAAAGATCACAGCTCTACATCTGTAATCCCACTTCTCAGGGAGTTGAGGCAGGAAGATCATCACCAGCTCAAGACCATCCCAGACTACTTACTTAGTAAGAGCCTCAACAGAAACATGTACATATATACGTACATCACAATGCTTTCCTTTGGTCTAGCAATAAAACAATGAAATAATAGGTCAAATAATTAAACACACAGTTTACTTTGCCAAATGTCTCTAGAAGATACCCTCTTGTTTCTATAACTGATAATACAAACAAACAAAATTTTTGTTAATTCATCTTTGTTGCTATCTGAGATCAGGAAAATTTGACTCAGATAAAATGTCATTTTCCTGCCTGAACTTTTTTCCTTCCTTCCCTACCCAAAACACCAGCAACAAAATGAAACAGCTTGGACTATTGTAATTTGTTCCACTAGAACATGATATCTACTGGGGAGTGACTAGGAAGCAATTTATTTGGTTCTAGAATTATTAAAAATACATTTAAATTCTTCTCTGACTTGCTTACTCAAGTACAGTCTCATTCCATTCTTGTTTCAATTATATTTCATCACAGCATTAAAGACTCAAGAATTCAGAAACTGGGGCCAGTGAGATGGCTCAGTGGTCTAAAGTGCCTGCTTAAGCAAGCTTAGGCAACTGCAGGGATCATAGTTCAATCCCCAGCACCACATGGTGTGCCAGCCCAGCCCTACCCAGGCAGGCTGAGCTGGCATATATCTATATATCTATATATCTATATATCCATATCTATATATCTATATCTATATCTATATCTATATCTATATCTATATCTATCTATCTATATATATATATATATATATATATATGCCAAAGCATGTAGCTGGGGCTGGAGTTCAGTATAGATCCCAGGCAAGTGGAGGTCCCAGGCCCCATCTTCCCCAAGAATCCTGGGAAAGTGGCTCAGCATTAGAGCAACTGCCTAACACACACATGAAGCTCTGGGCTCAATCGCTGAGATGATAATGTTAAAGAAAGAACTTAGCCTAAATTGTAAGAAGAAATCCATAACTGTAGCCATGACCCCAGAGATTGTATGATCTATGTAAAAATAACTACAATACAAAATAGTGAGGTTAAGGACTATGTTAAAATCTACAGGCAACAGAACCAGGGGGAAAGACCACATGGGGCATAAGGTCAGCATGAACACAGTCACTAAGGAGAGAAAGAACATCCCAGGCATGTGGGGGAATAGAGAACAGCTTAGGGATTCTGAACAGCATAAGGTCAGCATGAACACAGTCACTAAGGAGAGAAAGAACATCCCAGGCATGTGGGGGAATAGAGAACAGCTTAGGGATTCTGAAACATGGAAAGCAAAAGAGACATGGTAGAAAGTAGAATTAGGAAGGAAGAGTAGGACCAGAGCAGAGAAAGCCTTGACTATATGTGTGCAGGCTTAGCGTGGACATTGGGGTGCTAGGGATGGGAGTTGGGAATTGCTGTGCTCAGGTTACACTTCAGAAAAACTCCTTAGGCTTCTAGGCATAACAAAGGTTGAAAGAGAAAAGGGACAAGGGAAGGCACTGAGGATGCTGTTGCAGTCATCTGCAGGAAAGTGGATACACTCCGAGATCATAATGTCAACTGAAATAAATTGGACACGTAGGCTTAGCCATCAGACGGTTCCTCTTATACAAGAGACTCAAAATATAGATAAAGAGCAAACTAAAAACTAGATAACAGGGAGGAGGGAGAACTAATTTTTTCAAGTCAACAGAGAACCGAGAGGTGGAGGGAAGATAGAGGGCAAGAAGGGGAGGAGCAGAGGAATTATGAGCGCCATGTACACCACCAACTCTACACAAGGAATGCAAACAGTGTAAACTGCAAACATGTACTCAAAACAAGTACATAAACAAGTAAAATGAGCTCATGACTAAAGAGAAAAAGAATGTGAGGGAAAGTAACCATCATGGTGATACTAAAACCTGGTTTCTACTAGAAGGAAGGAGCAGTGAATAAGCCACTTGGGCCAAGCCCCTAGCAAGTTCAACCTTAGAGGATGTTTTTGTAAAGCCTGGAAGGATGATTGTAATCCAACAAGTCTCTTTCCTTCTTAATAGCTGTTAGTTAAATATGTGATATGTTTTTTGTTTCTACCACAACTCAGTGCCTTACAAGAAGAGGTTTATCTCCTGACCTATTACCCATAGACTGGTATAATTTTATCAGTAATGGTACCCACCCCAGCCATTAACATGTGGTGAAGCCCTTATGTGCTGTGCTTTTCAACGACACTGGTATGTTTAGTCCTCCATACAACCCACAGGGTATATGTACAGGTACTGAGGTAAGGCATCACCTACCCTGATTAATATCACCCAGAGGAGCAGAAATTTGACTTCAGGCAGTCCTGACCCCAGAGCCTGTTCCTTTAGCTACTCCGCTGTACTTTATTTTTCTTTTCAGGAATTACATGAACGTCAAAGTAGATTACCATAATAGAACAAAGACCACATGAGACAAAGAGCAAGATGAGAAATCAAAGCATGACAATAATCACATTAAATGTAAATGTGTTAAAATCCAAATTAAAAGATAGAGGTTGCCTATTTGGATAGACAAAAATACCAAGCAAACTCTTGCATAATGAATTCTCCCCCACCACACTACCTTTCCCTTAAATCCTTGGCTTCATTGCTCTGTTCCTACTCCTCACTGTGGTCTTAGTCCTCAACCCTGTCTGGTTATTAGGACACAGTCCTTTTGGCAGGTCTATCACTGCTCATGACTGTGAAAGGTTCTGCTACAACAGATTCATCCTCTTGTTTCTCTTAAGAGTTTGAGTTCCACGTGGACTGAGAACATAAAACATTTACTTTACGTTTCCCACTTTATGTTAAACTGCTTTGTCAGAGGAAAAATTAGGTAGAAGAAATTTGAAGAGACTTGAGAAATGACTTCATCTTTCAGAAAAATGGATGATTCTGTCATTGAGTGTAATATCAATTCTTTAAATTGAAAGGTTTCTATGGTTGGAGAAGCCCACATGATCCTAGTCTTTTCTGGTTCATAAATACTTTTATAACCTGTGTTCTTTATTAACACCCACTTCTCAAGGTGTGTGGCAAGACATCTGTTTACTTGCTGAAAGAATGGCCTCATTGCCCCAAATACAGAACCATCCCCCACATAGATATGCTTTTCCAAACCCAAGATTTTGGCCCTCAGCAACCTGCTCTTCTGACTCTTTCTACCTTTCCTTTAACAAAATGAAGTTCTAGAAGTTTTCTAATTTGAGGTTGTTACAAATACAGGGAAATGTAGGGACACTGATATTTATTGTCTTCCCTCAGAAATGTACATTGAAGAGGCATGAGCAAGCCGTAACTTTACCTTTAACGCAAGTTTTGCTTCCAGCCTGGCTGGCTTCTCCAATCTGAACTTTCTGCTAACCCTGCTGTTTCACTGAGTCCTGGCTTATAGACAGTCCTAGGCAAAGAGCTGACTAAAAAATACACAGACATGCAGATGGTAGAGGCAGCATTTAATTCGACTTGTCCTTCTTACCAGCTTTACAATGGTCTTCCAGCAGGGTCAGTCCTTGGGGATCTGGAGCAGCATGACCTATCTGAGGCGATGATACATCAGTCCCAGCAAGTGAGTGCTTAGAAAGAGCCAGTGAAAAACATTATTTTTATCCTCTGATGAATCAGCTTAAAATCAAGGCTCTAGTAAACTAAGGGCCTGTTAGCTCTCACTCTAAGGGGGACAAGGTGAGTGGACCAGTCCATTTATATGCAGCTCCCATCCCACCCAGAATTAAGTGAAGGTCCCCTCCTAGGGGCAACTAAAAGCAAAGTCTCAATGGCTTTTGCTTCATTCATTTATTTCTTCCTCTGTACAAGTTAACCAAGCCCCTTCTCAAATTAATTATAGTCCAGAACAGAAAAACAGCCATATGCTAATTTTTACCTTTACTTAATTTTTACTGAGAAAGAAACAAGAAAACCTATAGGAAGGTATTAATCTACTTAACATTTCTAAGTACATCATCCAAAGGATTTTGTTTTTTTAATCTTACATATGCTCAGCAGAGTTACTGGCAAAAACTGTACATTTTCTTCATTTCATCCTTTCAACATCAAATAGTAGGCAGCAAAAATTGGATCAGACTTCAAAGCCTGCTGTGGGCTCCAAGTCACAGAGAGACGCCTCCGTTTCACATATTGAATTCGAGCAGGATATCAAAGTGCTACCAAAGAACCTCGGGTCCTTACTCAGAAAGAGGCTACACCATCTGCGGAGTGGAGTGCTCACACGGATCACCTCAGGGAGCAGCTAGCATTTATTCTCAGCAGCAAATTTCCAGGCTTTTGATTCTGCTCTTCACTGTACCTCCCTGACTCTCTCCTGAACCAAAGTTCTTTAGCAGGCTGGGCTTTGTCTCAAAGACTTCAAAATACCACTAACAGGTTCATGTTTAGCTGGCCCAGCCAGGAAGCCACAGACAGGCTTCTCAGCATGACTTGGATAGTTCTGAAGGCAGAGCATGGGTTCTTCACAATAAGATGTCCAGCTACCTTATATACATGTCCTGTGAAGACTTCACATCCTCTTGGAGAACTCCGGCCTTGTAAATGCCTAAAAAAGTAACAATAATTTTTAAAGGGCTTGAAAATGATAATGAAAACCAAAATCTTAAAGAGGATTATTTCCTCCAAAGAAGTATCAATATAGAGCCAGTTTTCTTTGTTTCCAAGCCAGTACTTGGTTTTAAGGTCACTATCACCCATAAGCAAATGAACATCCTGGTCACTGTTGCTCCTCTGTGTTATAATACATTCACCATGTTCCTGAGGCTGTAGGCCTCAAGAAACTGACTCTGCAACTGTGGGATTGAATTTGGGGTACTGAGCATTATCAGGCTGCTACAAACTTTCTCAGGAAGACAAAAAAGTTAACAGTGAGATTCCATGTTCATTGCTTTTACTGCTTAAGAACTTAAAATGGGTTCTGAAGACAAATACTTGGGATGCCACAAGATATATAGCTTGAGAAGATTACTAACTTCAGGAATCAGCTTTTAACAATCACAAGATACTTTTATGCAACTCTATGGTAGAAGCACAGGCTGATGGAAGGCGTTCTAGCGCCATCGAACAATGAAGTTCAAAGTGATAAGTAATTCCTATCTGGTGAAATACTAATTTTTCATGGAACAAAGTTTGGAAGATGGAGGAATCCGCATTCTTGATCAAACATAACTATATGATCAAGCACAACTGAAATATTAGTATACTATTTACACACAATTAAGGTAGTAGCTTCTGTAATAATGCCTTCCAAATGGAACCCAGCAGAGAAGAAGGAAAAGGTGAGTGGCTTCGATGTCCCCAATCACAGCTGCACATACACTATGCAGATACACGCACATGTGAGCACATACTATGTGCAACCACGTCCATAGAAAACCTACGTTACTAGGTAATTATTCTTTAGTATCCCAGGTTTTTACCTTTCTTATGTGCACAATGAGGGAATTGAGACAAGTTGGCCTTAAGGTCTCTTCCAGTTCTACATTAATCATCTTATTTTTTATTTAAACTGACAAGTTCATTTCACTGTCTGCAAGCCCTTTGTGGATATTATCATCAACAAAATGCATTTCTATGTAACAGAGTACAAGCGATATGCCTATCAAATATCACATCAATATCTGCCAGGAAAGGACTATAGTAAGACTTTTATTTGTGTGCATATTTAACATGTCTCAAGATATTTTTTTTTATCATGAATCAGGGACTAGGATGGCTTTATTTCACAGTCTATATCAGTATCTAGTGCAGTGCCTGGGACTGAGCAAATGTTCAATAAATGTTAGAACATTTCAGGGGCTAGGGAGATAGCTCAGGGGCACAAGTGCCTGCCTGGCAAGTGCAAGAATCTGAGTTTATCCCTGGTTCCACAAAAAAAAGAAAAAAAAATTAAAACATTTCAGTGTACCTCCAAGATACGAAGTGATCTGTAAGAATGCCCTTAAAACTAAAGTTAATTGGGGCCCGGCAGGATGGCTCAGTGGTCTAAAGCGCCTGCTTAGGAAAGCTTAGGCGGCTGCAGGGGCCGCAGTTTGATCCCGGGCACCACATGCTGTGCCAGCCCTGCCCTCAGGGCAGGCTGAGCTGGCCATAAAAATAAATAAATAAACAAACAAAAGTTCTGAAGCAAGAAAAATAAATAATAAAAAAACCAAAAGTTAATTAACTGGCAGCAATATAACACTTTATATTTTTTAAAAAAACACTTTTAAGAATCTCGTGAGAACCTCACACTACTTGAGCCAAACACAGCTCAGGAAGAAACTGAGGCTCAGAGAGGTTAAGGAATTGCCCCAGGTACCATGATGAATACCGGGTAGAGGTGAGACTTCGACCCATGTTCTTCTGGCTCCAGGTTCTCTGAACCATGCTTTCTCCAGAGATGTTTCCCAGTTTCTGGGCATCAACCCAAGAGACTCACTTATGTCCACCCTAAGCAAGCCCAGGGGCCTTAGAACACTTATAGGGCAGGTACCATCCAAATTGTACTGGGAGGCCTGGTAAGTTTTGGAGGAAAATCCAAGGAAAAGAATTTGGCTGTTCATCTACTGCCAGCTCTGAAAATCCTGCCTGTTCTGTTCCCTAAAAGAAATTTGTACCTCTTAAGCACTCTACTTTTCAGACCCACAGATCAATTCAGATGCCTTCCAACTCTTCCTGTCCAATGGCTCACCCACCTGTCTCCTTCCTCATTTAAGTCTTTCAAAGGATCGAAAGCCACTCATGGTAGTGTTCATATGCATTGCTTGGCTTGAAAAGGCAGGTTGTACTATGCTGGTAAGGGAATAGTGCCCATAGACAAATAGATGAGAAAATATTGGGTTACACAAAATAAATCAGGATTCTTTCCTGAGAAGCTTTCCAGAACCATGATAAGACATCAATAAATCTCCAAGAGAGGAAAAGAACAGCTAAACATGCCTAGACATGAACAGCAGCCCCTTCTCCTGCAGAGTACCCTGAAGGACTCTTGGTTCTTGGGAAACACTGACCTGAGCAATTCTTTTCAGAACAAATTTCAATTTACTTTTTAAGAAATAATACAAGTTAATTCTCACCAAAAGTCTAACTGCCTCAAATTCCTTTTCAGTGACTTCATTAGGCTCTCCCACCACACACACATACACAAGAATGTTAGCAAGTGGACAGTGCTCCGCAGCCCATCACCAGCAAACAGGAAAAGCACAGCAACCAAGAGATCACGCTTATTGCATGCATATGTGCCTACGTGCCAGCAAGCATCGGACAATCTGGAATACACTGCTGTACAATGATAACTAATGATGTATAGTTATCCCACATAATACAGCCAAAAGAATGTGGATTGATTCTGGTTGTTATTTTGTTGTTGTCTTGATTTTCTTATGTGTGGGTCAGTCTACCACTAAGCTGCATTCCCAGCCCCGAACGGTTTTTGAAACAAAGTCTCATTAAAGTCTTGACCTTGGCTGGACTTGACCTTGCGATCCTGTTGCTTTAGCCACTGAAAGAGCTAGAATGAGAGGTGTGCACCACCATACCCAGCTAACTGATTCTGCTGTATACTCATTTTTATGTATGAGGGAGTTGATGATCAAGGAGCTAATGACCTGCCTCCTAACTGGTAAGCAGCATTGCATAGGACCTGCTCACTGGAAAAGGAAATGCTAAGGGGAAGTGATGGATTCAGGCAAGGATTTTCAATTGATAAAACTGTCAGACAAATGACTGGTGGGGCCCAAGACCATACGGTGCCATAGTGCTACCATACAGATGCTTCCTCTCAGGGTATGGGAGGAGCAATGCACATGGGAGAAGCCAGAGGGTCTCCATGTTAATCCAGGGCTGAGTCTCCACACCACTAATGCCAGACAGCATGAAGTACTCAATACCACCCGGTATGTATGAATTTTTCCTTTCAGCCAAAACATTTAACCTGAATCTAATTGAGACTTTAGATCTATCTTACAGTTTAGACAAAACACCAGATATCACAAGTCACAGTGAAGCAAGCAGATCAATACAAAAAAGCAGCTAATTGAGGGAATAATCTGTCCAATCGTTTAAAAAGTCAGTGTCATGCAAACCAAGACGAAGACATAGCAACTTGATATAAACTAGCACTCATATTAGATCCTGGTTTGGACAAAGAGATGCAGAGGACATTCCTAGGATAATTAGGAAAATTTGACTACATAGTGATATTAAACAAAATTGGAAATTATTCATTTTTAAAGGGTGGTATATTTTTCAACTTGCTGGAGACTTGACAAGCAGCGTCCTTTGCCTCTGTTAGGAATCATGTTCAGAGACAGAAGTGGCGATTCTGGCTATCAAAGGATGGTGAACAGGACTTCGGTCCGGGTTTCCCCAGTCCCTCAGAAGCAGAACTGAAGTCTCAAGCTGATCACCTGTAGGGCTCAGCAGGCCGCTCCAGTCTGCGTACTCAACTCACACTGTAGGGGAAAGGAACTGCTCTTACTCTTTTTTTTTTTTTTTTTCTTTTCTTTTCTTGTTTCAGAACTTTTGTTTGTTTATTTATTTTTATGGCCGGCTCAGCCTGCCCTGAGGGCAGGGCTGGCGCAGCATGTGGTGCTGAGGATTGAACCGTGGTCCCTGAAGCCGCCCAAGCAGGCGCTTTAGACCATTGAATCATCCTGCCGGCCCCCTGCTCTTACTCTTGAGAAGCCTTCCGCTGGGCATCTGCCCTGAAGAAAATTCCCAAAGGAAACTCCCATCTAATTCTCTCTTAAACCGCGAAGCCTGTGTGACCGGATGAGGGGCCCCTGAGTAGCTGGCTGCCCGGAAGGCTCAGCCTCTTTCCTGTCCCACAGCAAAGATCATGAGGCCGGCTGGCTCTGCCATGCCCTGCTGGCGACACCAGGCGAAGCCAACCTGGCCCACGCACTGGAACTCAGTTTCATGGGCTCTAAAATTAAATTTGATTGTTCACTGAGGGAGGATGATTCTGGGGGGAGCTGCGCTGTCCCAGGTAAACTCACAGGAGCTGCAGTGGAGTGCCAGTGTGGGCTTCTGCACAAAGCAGAGTGTTCCGGATTGTACTTGTCCCCTCACTGGTGGGTTTTGCTGTACTTGGGAGAGCGCATTACACAGTGGAGTTGGAGCCAGCAAGAGGAGTGCTCCCTGGGGATGTATCCAATAGGCCAGGGCTTTCTAGTGCCTGGCTTTTTCCCTCTTTAGAGCTAGAACCAGTAACTTACTATGTGACACCAGCTGCCTGCTGATTCTCCATTCTCTTAGCTTCCTTAAATTACATTTTCTGTGTACTTTTTATCAATTTTGAGTTTCTTCAGATTGCCTTATCTTTTATCAATTGCATTGGCTTCTAGATGAACCAAGAAACTCATTAGTGCCTCACAGTTGAAAGCATATTCTAATTTCAAAACGGGACAGGTTGCAGCTTGTTCATTGTGGGTTGATTTCTGTTAGATTCCTGCTGTCTCTAAATTTAGGGAGCATTTTTCAAAGCAAACTCATGACTTGGTGTCCTGGATAAAAGGTTAATGAGCACACAAATTTTTTCCTGCCTCTTTGATAACCTTGAATAAGAACCTTTTTGTGCATGAATCTCTTAGGAACAGGTACACTTCTTGTTCCCAAGAAGCTGCAGGTAGGCCTCCATATAGAAGATAATCTCAGATCAGGATATTTGAACTGTGTAGAGCCCTGGGGCCGCGAGGGAGGCAATTTCAGATAAGCACACCCCATAACTTTCCTTATGGAAGTTATTACTAGGCGAGACAAGAGAAAACACTAATATCTTCAGAATCAATCCAGTTCAATACCTTCACACCCTGAAGGTAAATGAGACATTTAGGAAATGAATAGAGGCAGAGGACGCTGTCCTTTGTTAGGCTCCCCTGCCGAGCCCTAGAGCACTGATAGAATTTCCATGCGACTTGGCCGTGGACGGAGCCACATATCTGATATAAAACCTGAACTTCCCAAGGGCTGCAGGTACAGGGAGAGCACAGCTCTGTCGCTGTGCCCTGTCCGTGATTCGCCTCAGCCTGGTGTTGCATATTTTTCTAACTGCTTCTATTTATTTCAATAGCTTTGAAGACACAGGGAAGTGGATGATAGTATTAAGATGGTTTCAGAAGACTGCAAAGTGTCACATTAAGTTCAAAGGCACCCAAAATGTGTATGTTAGTGAAGCTTTTCTACAAAAATTAGAAAGTTAGGATGTCTGGAATGCTTTTTTTTTGGTACCGTCTTCACTATTACCACCACAGCCACTATGCCCCACCACCACCACCACAATTTGTCATGCAATCACAACATCTCTCAGGTTGTATTCGTGTTTCAAGCTTTTGAATGCTGCCCACATGCCCTGGCATTTTACCCTGCAGCTTACAGTCAGCTCCTCTGAAAGCTTTTCAGGTGCCACCCCACCCTACTTCTCCCATTATAGGCAGAGCTGGCCTCCTGCTGTAGTCATAGGATATACTATAGCCATTCATCTTGGGAGCTTTATGACTCTTCATCAAGGGAGGAGCCCTAAGAAGAGCAAGTACTGGAAACCAGTTTGCAGGTGAAGAACTCTTCATATTGTTGTCCTCATTAGTTTTGTCTATTTTTCCCCCCTCAGCTGAAGAACATTCTCCAAATTGCCAACTTACCTGAATATGTGCCAATAGCTAATTGGTGAAAATGTCATAATAGTTTTCTTTCTCTGTAAAATAAGTAACTAAAAGAAATGGCAGAGATAAGATAGTTCAGTAGTCTAAAGCACCTGCTTAGGCAAGCTTAGGCAACTGCAGGGACTGCGGTTCCATCCCCAGCACCACATGCTGTCCCAGCACCTTCCCCAGGGCAGGCTGAGCCAGCCATTAAAAAAAAACCTGGCAGAAAAATGTTACCTTATTTTTTCTGATTAAAATTATTATCATTATTTGCAGTGCTCATAACTGAATCCACGTAGCAGTGTGCTACATCTTGACAACATCAAGATTCTTCTACATCAGCTTCCTGAGTAGCTGGGAGTAGACTACCATGCCTAGATATCTAAAGAATTTTTTTTTTACAGTTGAAAATAATACATATTCATTATTGTATTATATAAATACAGATATCCAAGGAGAAAAAATGATACAAATCAGGGATAACCCCCACATCAGGTATAATTAGTTCACCTTTGATATGTATCTTGATGATACATATATACTTTTTAAAAAAATAAAGGCCAGGGGCTGGGGAGCTTGCTCAGTAGAATAAGCATTTGCCTGTCAAGCACAAGGGCCTGAGTTCAATCCCCAGTTCTACAATAAATTAATTAATTAATTAAAAAAAATAAAGGTCAAACAATGAGACCTGTAGACCCTGTACTAAATACAAAAAATAGTAATAATAATAATGGTCAATTATTTATTTTTTTTTTTTCTTGTTTCAGAACTTAGGTTTGTTTGTGTATTTATTTTTATGTCTGGCTCAGCCTGCCCTGAGGGCAGGGCTGGCGCAGCCTGTGTGATACCAGGGATCGAGCCGCAGTCCCTACAGCCACCTGCAGGCACTTTAGACCACAATGCCATCCTGCCAGGCCCTGGTCAATGATTTATTTACCATTTAATCTTCTTTTTCTAAGTATATTTTCATATATCTATGAATGTATAATTGATACATATACAAGTATACACGTTTACAACCATGCAGTATACCATTAGGTGATTATAAGTAACTTAACTAATTATTTTCAATATTTAAACAAGCTTTCCACACTAGAAAGAAGAAATCATTAAATATTCAGTGCATACAGTTGTGAATATTCAACTAGTTATTTCACTAGGATAAATCTTAAAGGCAAACCTGGTGGATGAAAGAATGAGAGAATCTTTTCCCTATCATAAAGCTCTTGAATTATAGCACCAAATTCTTTAGTAAAGCAACTGAAATCAACATGCACAAAGTAAAAAAAAGACAAATTTCCTCAAATATCACCAGTATTGGGCATTATCAGTCTTTCTACTCTTTGGCCAAAAAATGTGGCTTAATGCCTCTAACTGCTATTTCTTGACTTCTAAGAGTATTCCTTGGTTTTATCATAGAATGTCAAAGAAACACAAGAAGAGGAAAAGAGAAGCCAACAACAGTTCAAAATTAACTTCATCAATATTCAGAAAAAAATAAAGAAGGAATGAGCCTCAGATTTTGAATTATCTTTTACCATTAGTTTTTTTTTTTTTTTTCTGGGACTGGGGTTCAAACTCACAACTTTGCACTTGCCAGGCAGGTACTTGTGCCACTGAGCTATCTCCCCAGGCCCTTCCCATAAGTTTTTTTTTAAATTTTATTTTATTGTTTCAGAACCTTTGTTTGTTTATTCACTCATTTTTATGGCTGGCTCAGCCCACCCTGAGGGCAGGGCTGGCGCAGCATGTGGTGCCGGGGATCGAACCACGGTCCCTGAAGCCGCCCAAGCTTTCCCAAGCAGGCGCTTTAGACCACTGAGACATCCCGCCAGGCACCCCCTTCCCATAAGTTTTGAATACTTGGTATCTTTCACAACCATTTTGAATGTATATCCTGTATCACACACCTTGATCTGCATTGTCCCTGAACAAGTTGAATATGCAAGATATATTTAAATATGTGAATATTTTTTGCTCTAAAAAATACACTTAGGGGCCGGGGAGATAACTCTGTAGCACAAGTGCCTGCCTGGCAAGTGCAAGTTCATGAATTTGAACCCCAGTCCTGTAAAAAATAAAATGAATTAAAAAAATAAAACACACACTTATTTTTAGTTTTAGAACATGCCTCAAAGACAGGTTCTTCAGAAAGGCCCAAGGGCAGACAATGCTTCACCCCGCCATTGCTCTAAGTCCTGGCTAGATTTATGGATCTATGCTAATTTCCTGAGTCCCACCGAGCCCTTTAAACCTGATTATATTTGTTTGCCTCATTGCTTTTCCCCAACCAGGAGCGCAGCCTTAATGGGCTTCTTGTCTTCTTTCCTTACCCCCTCCCCCACCACTTTATTGCAGGCAGCTGTGACTGCCTGGGAGTCTGAGGTAAACACAGGAGTGCTCATCTCTAACAGGGAGAGCTCAGAGAAAATCTTGCTTTAAGTTAGGATTGGGAAGAAGAGGACAGCTGTGACAAAAGGCATGGTGACCAGTTGGGAGGACCACGGAGACAGCTCCCCCTGAAGGAAGATAATCTGTCCCCATTTTGGCTCATCTTTGTCTTACATCTGTGTACTGATACCCACAGAGCTGACTAGCCTCTACCCCCTCGATTGGCTTTAAGCAATGCAAATAGGTCCAGCTCAGAGGTGTAGGCTTTCCAGCAAAGCCATAGGTCTGTGAGGCCCACCTACAGCTCCCTACTACTATGTGAGAGCCAGCAGACAGATGTCACTGGGTTGGCTGCTGGGAAGAGGAAAGTAGCCATGAGGTCCCAGGACAATGGAGACATCAGAACTGAAGCAGTCATCCCCAAACACAAGATATATCCTCAAACTGTGTTACACAGATTCCTCCAAATGTAGAGGCTACCTGATACTGAATCCATACTCTTTCTGCAGACCTCTTTCTGCACACTGCAGAGGTACTGCTGTGCCTCCTGCCTAGCCCAGCTCACAGCACTCATCCACTTCCCGCTATTCTCACTGTCACTCAACCCTGAGCCATGGCCCTCTTCACCAGTGACTAGGGTCCAGTTTCTGTTAGCCTTTTTCTGTCTAGACTTGGGAGCCTCGGCTCTCCACAACTGCAGATATGTCTTTGTGTCTTCATCGTCTCAATGGGTTACACTGGAAGTGATGAATTAGAATTTACTTGACAGAATTCCAATAACTTTTCCCTGGGATTTTAATTTATAAACTCTCCGGACTACAGTGAGGTCCAGATGGGCACCTAGAACTAGAAGGGATGTCGGGCTGTGGGATGAGGCCAGCACAGGTGCAGAGGCTGAGCCGGGCTGTGGGCAGCTTCCACGCAACTGGTAGAGAGAGCGCTATGGGTGCAGTGCGAGCAGGTACAACACTGAGGACTTGGCTGGACCTTTTCACCTTATCTCTCACCAGCATTGGTGACCACAGTGTACCTAGTGTTCCCACGTCACACTCAAGAAATAGAAACTTGGGCTGGGTGAGTAACACAGCTGAGTGGGAGTCTGTGGTGTCCAGCACTTCTTTGTGTGGTATTAGAGCCTGAACCCAGGGCCTTCACGCTGAGCTATATCTCCAGCTCCTTCTCGTTATTTTTTATTTTGAGGCAGTATCTGGCTAAATTGTTCAGGCTGGATTCATGCTGACGATCAACCTGCCTTAGTCACCCAGAGGGCTAGGATTATAGGCATGCACCACCAAGCTCAGTTTGGATTGTTTCATGTTTAGGGGTTTTAAGGGAGGATTTATCTATGTAGTCCTAACTGCCCTTGAATTCACTATGTAGCCCAAGGTGTCCTGGACCTCAAGACACCTCAGCCTCCTAGGCAGTAGGAGTCAGCCCAAGCCACCATGCCAATTGTACAGCTCCATTGTGCTACTCTTTACGATTAGTCACAGGTGTAGCTTGGCTTTGAATGAGTAGTAGATACCTGGGGCAAGTAACATTTACTTCTACAAAACACCCAGCAAGCAGATGAAATAAAGTGCATTACAGCTGGAGATGCCTGCACTCCTATGCTGGGCTTTTACGGACCTTGTGTCTATGGACCAATATGCAGATGTACACACTGCACCGCACTGAGGCTCTACTTCAGTGGCGAGTCTTCTGGAATTTCTGGAAGCAATGCATGTGACACTGCAGGCAACCTAGGCTCCTCCACAGTGTCCCTAATATTCCGCATGCATCTCACCTACACTGTTCAATTGGTCTCCTGCTGTTCCAGACACTGCAGACAGAGCAGTGAACAGGACCCTGGCAGTCCTCCCCTGAGGGCCCACGTGCTAATGGCAGACACTAACTGAAAAAAGCAGACAGAACGCAGCACCCGGAACAGAAGTAAGCTCCAAGCAGCTGAAAGCAGAGAAAAGAAGGTACAAAGTGCTGGAGGCAGGGCAGCAATTTTAGCTTGAGTGACTACAGGAAGTGACATCTAAGTAAAGAGCAGAATAGACAAGCAGGGATTGATGTCTCTGAATATGTTTTTCAAGATCCTAAAGGGAAAACATTCTGTTACAGGATGTGGAGGTCAGAGCAGGCTGTCGACACTTGCCACAGGTTAGCAGCGCGAGGCGGGGTGTGCGTCACGCTAGCCACACATGGATTCAGCTGATGGGGTTCCACATCACCTGGGCTACGATTACCAGACGAAATCCAAGATGCTCAGCTGAACATGAGTTTCAGATAAGCAACAGCTAGTTCTTTAGTATAAGTAGTTCCAAATACTTCATGGGAGATACTTGGGTGAAAATGATTTCTATAAAATTCAAATCCAAATTAGTATCCTGCAGTTGTTCTTGCCAAGTAGAGCAACTCTGACTGGGGCAAACCAGCATCTCCACACATGGTCAGCAGAACAGAGAGAAAAAACTTGCTTGAACTAGGAGAAAATGATCACACTGTATTTTCAGGTGAATTATAAAATTTAAATAATAGAATTTTATTTATTTTATTTTATTATTATTTTTTTTAATAATGGAATTTTAGGGGCCCGGAGGGATGGCTCAGTGGTCTGGAGTGCCTGCTTGGGAGGGCTTGGGCAGCTTCAGGGACCGTGGTTCAATCCCCGGCACCACATGCTGCACCAGTCCTGCCCTCTGGGCGGGCTGAGCCAGCCATAAAAAAAGAGTGAATAAACAAACAAAGGTTCTGAAACAAGAAAAAATAAAAATAAATAAAAAAAAAAGAATTTAATAATAATAGAATTTTAAAAGGAGAGAGAGTTGTGCAAATTCACTGTATAGGGCTTACATAGCCCTGGGTTTGATCCCCAGCATGTGCAAGACAGGGATGAGGAGGAGAACAGAATAGGGTTATGTGGGTCAGAAGTTAGAAAAAAAAACCCAGCTTCACAAAGAGTTGTATTTATTGTTTATGATTTTGCACTTCTGAAAGACAAATCCCTAAACACAGAAGCTTCAAAGGAGAATGATAATGATGAGCCTTGCTCATGGCTCCCTTTTTGCAGCCTCTGCCTTCCTCTGGGTGGGGTCGTACAGTGCCTTGTCCACTAAGCTACTTTTGAGTTCTGGATTTAGTACTTTAAAGACTGAAGCAGGCCAGAGCAAAGCTTCGTGGACAGAGAAGAGACCTCAGAGACCATTGGCTGCATCTTTTCCATACAATCACCAGGAAAACTGAGGCCCAGAGGGATGGTGTGTCTTCCTGAGTGAGCCAGGGACCCGTGGTCTAACATCCAAGCTAAGGTGCTATTTTTCGCACCACCATGCCTGTGTACCCACTCTTCCTCCTTTAGCTCTGGAAGCCATTTGGGGAAAGAGAAGCACTGAAATGAGGGGTGTGACGTGACGTGCGTGGCCCTCAATGATGAGCTCGAGGGCAGTGGTGGGTGGAGAAGGTTTACAGTGAAGAAAAGCCTGAACAAGACTGTGTGCAGGGGGAAGAGACTGTTAAAGAGTGTTGTAGCAGAGAAGCTGGGGACAGACACAAACCAGGACAAGTATGATGTGAACATACTCTTAGGTGTAGATGGACAAGAATCTGGAATCAAAGAGACTGAATAATACATTTTTTCTGTCAAAAGACAGGAAGTGACACTGACTTGATTTTTTATTATAATTTTTAAATTATTTTATTTTATTTTTATGGCAGGCTCAGCTTGCCCTGGGGGTGGGTGTGGCTCAGGATGTGATGCCAGGGATCGAACCGAGGTTCCTGCAGTTGCCTAAGCTTGCCTAAGCAAGCGCATTATACTTACTGCTGAGCCATCTCACCGGTCTGTATAATTTTTAATTTAATTCATGTTTACAACAAAGATACAAGAAGCGTATGTATATTCCTCAATTACATCTCCAACTCTTCAGCATTTTACATATTTGGTTTTCTTCCGTCTTTTTTTCTTTTTTTTTTTTTAAGAATTTTATTTTATTTATTTTTTCTTGTTTCAGAACTTTTGTTTGTTTGTTTATTTATTTATTTTTATGGCCGGCTCAGCCTGCCATGAGGGCAGGGCTGGCGCAGCATGTGGTGCCTGGGATTGAACCGCGGTTCCTGCAGCCTCCTAAGCTTTCCTAAGCAGGCACTTTAGACCACTGAGCCATCCTGCCAGGCCTGTCCTCCCTCTGTCTTTCTGTAGGTAGCAATGCACATGTACGTCTACACATAAAAACACATGTTTTTCTGAATTATTGGAGACTTGTTTGAAAAATGGACACGCTTTTATCCCTAACACCCTTCAGTATCTGTTCCTTAAAAGAAAAGGCATTACCCTTACATGACTAGAAAACAAAATCAAGGATTAATAGCATTAATCTACGGATGGCATTGAGACGGTGCAAATGTCTCAATAATGTCTTCTGTAGCAAAAGAAAGCCTGGGTTACACAGTGCAATCCATTGTCATTGTCATCATGCCCCCGTAGTCTCTTTTCATCTGGGACAGTTCCTCAAACTTCCTGTGTTTCATTCTAAAGGCCACAGGCCAGCTATTTTGTCAGAGACCCTTACGTCTGCGTTTAAACATGATTAAATTCAGGTCATGTGTATTTGGCAGAAGCCTGCAGAAGCGCTGTTTTTCTCAGAGCCTCATACCAGGAATCACACGCTGTCAGTTGCTCAGTTACAGGTGATGCTGACCGACTGTCAGCACCCATCCAGGTGCCCTCTGCCAGTCCCTCCACTACCTTTCTATAATAAGTTTCTTATGAGGATTCACTCTAAAACCCCACCCATGCCGGTCTGTGACCCCTTCACCTTTCACCCACTAGTGTCCACATCATTCATGATTCTCACTTGCAACAATTACTGTTTTGGCAGTTGCCAAATGGTCATTTTTCTGTCTCCATCCTTTCAAGCACACACTTATTGGTTCACATTTTAAAAAATGTATTTAGTACAGGGTCTCACTTCACAGCTCAGACTCATAGTGATCCCTCCTGTTTTTAGCCTCCTCAGCGCTGGGATTACAGGTATGCATCACCATGCCTGGACTCAGTTGCCAGCTCAGTGCACCCTAGGGGCCAGGCCAGCATGGCATGTGCGACTGGGGATCAAACCCTGGTCCCTGCACTTGCTAAAGCAGGGGTTTAGTCTGCTGGGCTGTCTTGTGGGTCCCATTTCACATTTTAACTGTCAAAATTTTTTTTTCTCTCTTTGGTCTCATCAGTGTAGATTCACGAGTTCTTTTACTCAATGGATTGCACTCTTTTATTATTATTTACTTCCATGTTTAGTGTCCTGAATTTGGCACTGGCATGATTTTAGTTGAGGATAATAATAGACTTTAAGAAAAAAGTGCATAGGGGCCTGGCAGTATGGCTCAGTGGTCTAAAGCGCCTGCTTGGGAAAACTTGGGCGGCTTTAGGGACTGCGGTTCAATCCCTGGCACCACATGCTACGCCAGCCCTGCCCTCGGGGCAGGCTGGGCCAGCCATAAAAATGAGTGAATAAACAAACAAAGGTTCTGAAACAAGAAAAAATTAAATAAATAAAATCAAAAATTCTTTAAGAAATAATAAATAAATAAATAGTGCATAATACTAAAACTTACTTAAAGACAGGTTGATGCCTTAAAAGAGCAACTGTTGCTCCTATGTACAGGTGCTTTTAGTGTGCTGGTGGGATGCGATGGACTCGCCTGTGGCATCTCATTTAGCTTTCATGCTGGGTTAGGTAGAGATGGTGCCATGTGATCTTCCATTTGAACATGGGGACACTGAGGCTCTGAGAAATGCATGTGTTCAGGAGTTTCCTGCCCCAGAAGCAGGTCTAGTGGCCTCCAGGAGTCCTGTTCACATCAGGTCACCATACACTAGAAACCCACAGGCAAAAGCAAGATGCTTAAAGCAGAGCTGTGCTGTTCCTGAGGGTAGCTTGACCTGTTCCCAACACACACAGAGCAATCTGACATCTTCACATTCTTACAAATTTAATCTTTGGAAATTATACAGATCTTCTGTTGCTCCAGGGACTTCTCTAGCCCACTTTATTTTAACTATCCTATCCTACACACATAATTCAGAGAGGACATGAGAGAAAGAGATCTTCTGTGTCCGTGTCAACAGACTCAGGTCCAGAAAGGCAAGATTTGTTCACCTCTCCCAGGGAATCCTATTGTTGGGGGAGGGAGGACACTGGCGATTGAATCCAGGGTCTTCGCACTAAGCTGGCCCTCCCAACCCATCTTTACTTTTTATTTTGAGACAAGGTTTTACTAAAGTCACTCAGGCTGGACTCAAACTCCTTTTTTTTTTGGCTTTTTGGGGCAGGGTCTCATTATGCAGTTCAGGCTGGCCTTGAGCTCACTTTTATAGCCCAGGCTGGTCTCGAACTTGCACCGATCCTCCTGCCTCAGCCTCCCAATGAACTCAAACTCCTAATCTTCCTGCCTCAGCCTCCCAAAAGACTGGGATTAGAGGCCTACACCAGTATGCTTGGCTCCAGGGAAACATTCTTTACTCATGGTTAAAACATGTAAAAGCCACATTTGGGCAGAAGGGAAAAGCTAAGGCAGAGTAGACCAAGGATGCTTAAGAAACTAACTGTCCTCTCAGGGCTTCAGGTCCCAGACAAGGAGGCCACAGCGCCCACTGCCAGTCTTCCCCACAGGCTAGCAGATGCAATCTTTCTTTCCCTGCGCCAACAGTATCACCCCACTATCACTGCACCACCACCACCACCCTGGTTAACTCCAAATCTCAGATTCTGCAAGAATGACCTTAAGTGGAAGAGAGCTTCATGTCAGGGCAAATAATTTAAATAATGGTCCTGCCTTCCAGGGGAAAGCACAGTTGGATCTGAAAATTTTATCCTTACCCTTGCAGGAGGAACCAACTAAAAATAAAAGATGACAAGGTGCTTCCTGCCAGTCAATAAATCCAATCAGCAGAGAGGATGCCTCAACCTGGTGCTAGGCAGTTAACGCCAGCCTGACTTCCTCCTCCTGAGAGCAGCCATGTGGTTCTCAGAGCCAACAGCTGCCAGGCAGAAACCTTCAGATTAACCCATAGGTGGTGTTGAACCACTTCCCATTAAGATATTTGCAAAACAAACAAAAATGATAGCCCCACTCTGAGTTTGGGAGCCATCCAGGAATGCTGGCTGTTCTTGTTGACACAAAGGGCTCCCAAGGGAAGGCCACTTCGGCCTGTGTCTCCAGACAGTGTTGATCTTGGGCCATTAGAGTCTTGATATCAGTGACTGTTTATTATCTCATTTCCCAGACCCAGCGGTCACAAGAAGTCCCCTCTGCCAGAGTTCTCTGTTGCACTTTGTCTTCCCGACCTCCACCATTCAGATGAAAGGGACAGAGCCACTCCTCCCCCTGTTTTGCCTATGGATCAAGGAGATCTGTGGGAGAAGTTACAGAGATGCACACGGCGAGACTGTGATGCTACTATTGTTAACAGCTTGGATGGCAAACATTTGCTCAGGCTGCTTCTTTATTAAGAGACTGGGGTGATGTTAATGGGAAGTACATGAGCATATTTGTGTGTCCAGCAGGTAGGAACCACAGCTATATCATTCATGAAATACATTGATACTAAAACAAATACTGTTTTTCTTTCTAATACAGAGAAGAAAATGAAATAAAGTTAGTAAGGTTGAGGGAATATACAGAGTTAATCTTTCAGTTTATTTTTTTAAGTTTATTTATTTTCTTGTTTCAGAACTTTTGTTTGTTTATTTATTTATTTTTTATGGCGGGCTCAGCCTGCCCTGAGGGCAGGGCTGGCGCAGCATGTGGTGCTGGGGATCAAACCGCAGTCCCTGCAGCTGCCTAAGCTTTCCTAAGCAGGCGCTTTAGACACTGAGCCATCCTGCCGGGCCCCTAATCTTTCAGTTTTTATGATTATAATCTAGTTATCTTTAAGTGTTGATAAAGAAATATTCCTACATGGGGCTGGGGATATAGCTCCGAGGCACAAGTGCCTGCTGGGCAAGTGCAAGGTCGTGAGTTTGAACCCTGGTCCCACAAAAAAAAAAAGAAATATTCCTACAGAAAATGCACTCTTACACAAAGGAAAAGAATGTTTCCTGTAGTATTTTCCACTTGACTAAGTTTTCTTTGCTTAAATTCTTTAACATAAGTTCAATATGCAAAGGTATTTTGGGGTTAAATATAGTAAGTCTTGATAAGGATGCAAAGTAGACACCCATAATTTTCTGAATTTCTAGAACTTCCTACACTTTTGAAATGGGGAGTATAGGAAGGGGACAAGAGGCACAAACATGGCCAGAGAATCAGACTTTGTCATTACTAGAAATTGCCTTTTAGAGACAGAGTTTTAGTAATGTAGGATATTGAGAAAGAGAGGGAAGGAAGAAGAAAGAAAGAAAGAAGGAAAGAAAGAAAGAAAGAAAGAAAGAAAGAAAGAAAGAAAGAAAGAAAGAAAGAAAGAAAGAAAAGAAAAGAAAGAAGAGCCGGGCGTGGTGGCGCACGCCTGTAATCCCAGCACTTGGGAGGCTGAGGCGGGAGGATCAGTGAGAGTTCGAGACCAGCCTGGGCTACAAAACTGAGCTCAAGGCCAGCCTGAACTGTACAGCGAGACCTTGTCTCAAAAAGACAAAAAAAAAAAGAAAGAAAGAAAGAAAGAAGAGCCAAAGACATGGAGATTTCTTTAAAAAATTTTGTTGTGAAATTTTTTCATATAAGTGACAATACTTTTTATATTTTCTTTATTAATCTCTACTTGTATTACAACAAAATAAGAAAAAATAGTGAAAGGAAAAAAGAAAAAGTAGAACTAGTATATTAAATAACTGATTTTGATAAGGAAGAAGAAAGCCAGTTGACATCTCAAAGTACAAAATTAAAGAGCATTTTTAAAAGAATCTTAAACACTCTTCACACAGTTTTAGTTATTATTTACCCAAATAAAATTAAATGTGGTGTGTAGCTGTACAAATTTTCTAGTGATAAAGTGAATCCAGTCTTGTAGGTCAACTTTGCAGAGCAGCTTTGCCCCAAAGCAAAGGTGTTTGGGATAAACTAACATAATTAGTAAAGTTCATGTCCACAGCAGGCCTCCTTCAGGATCTTGGTGGGATGGGACTGGCTTCACTGATTTGTGCTAGAAAGCGTGAACACTTGATATTGGGTCTTGGGCCAAACTGGCTGTCTCTGTGTGAGGCACCAGGCTAAGAAAGTGAGGATGGGAGAGGGGCGTCAGAAAACCTAAGCCAAACGTGCACCCAATCGTCATTTCAGCCAAAGAGCCCGAAGTCCCATCCTTAGCAGAAGGCCCTTAATTCCAGGCATCAACCACAGATAGTGCCTGCCCACAACTGTACTTTTTAACACACCACACACACACACATCATCATCATCACCACCACCATCATCATCATCATCATCATCATCATCATCATCCTCTTTCCAAGTATTGTTTTTAAGTTAGGAAGGTAGACTCTTTTATTTATTTATATATTTTGCCGGGACCGGGGTTCAAACTTACTACCTTGCACTTGCCAGGCAGGCACCTGGGCCACAGAACTATCTCCCCAGCCTTGCACAGTTTAAGGCCTGCTGTATCCTAGCTTCCCTCTGCCTGGTCCCATGTCCTCCCTGAACAGCCCACCCCACACTGCTATGGCCTTCCTTCCTTCTGCAGCTCCTCTCCCTCTGTCCCCCATGTTCCTACCCATCTCCCTATTAACCCACAGCCCACCGTCTCTGCTGCCTGGATGCTCCTGTTCTTGCCTGCTTCAAGACTACACGAGCGAGACCTCGAGGGTCAGGGATGCATCCACAGGTAAGGCAAGGACTGGCCCGGGATTTCCATCCAGAGGAAATGGCATGAAGAGATACGCAGAAATCGGAAAACCAAAGGCATGTTGAAAACCATGAAAAGAGCTCCAAATACTTTCAAAGGGGCCCTGTTCCTCGGAGTCGGGTACTATAAAGAGATTGCTGACATTCTTGACATACACAAATCTTCTAAAAGGGTCCTTTGCATAAGGATCACTGATGATTTAGGGTCTGTTGAAATAGTTCAGATAAATATTTATGTACAGCCATAAGCAAATCCACAAGGAAAATATAACTCAAAACAGATTGTTTTCCTTGAAGCTCTTTCCAGCTGGTGATAAGGTTTCTAGCCTCAAAAGATTTGTAAAATAAATGTGACTAATCACTATTTTTAAATATCTAAAAAACCTAAGAGAGCTTTAGTAGTCAACTAAGCTCTGAAGGTTGCCATCCCAGGGTGTGCTGGTGGCACCCTAGCCATGTTAGGAGCACAAATCACCCCTGGATCTACTCCTGAGGTAAGAGCCAGGAACACAAAATGTAATTTGTGTTCTAGTTAAAGCAGAGAGTTAATCGCATTCAGACTTCTAAAGTGCTGGAAACCTCTGTGTTTATTTTTGTCTATATTTTTACAGCTACACCAGAGAGGTTTTGACCCTTCCTATGTGGTTAGCGTTATAGAATCCTGTAAAATACTTATTTCACTACAAATAAATAACTCTCCTAATTATTTCATATATATATATATATATATATATATATATATCAAATTTTATAAATTACAGAAAAACTTTAATTTAAAAAATATTTAATTAATCAATTAATTAATTTATGTATTTGTTACAGCGTCTTGCTACACAGTTTGGACTTAGAGTGATCTTGTCTCAGCCTCCCCTGTGCTGGGATTACAAGCGTGCATCACTACTTATGGTTTCGGTGGCCAGCTCAGTGCACCCAGGGTTCTGGGGCAGGTACAGCATGTGGTACCAAGGATCAACCCCGGGTCTTTGCACTTTCCAGGTGCTTAGACCACTGAGCTATCTCCCCAACCCTACAGAAATAAATTTGAAATGCAACAGAGAATGAGTCACAGTAAACATTCACACTGAGTTCCCTTGGGAAGGTGAGATTTCAATGCTCAAGGAAGATAAACGTCACAAGTGTATCAGAAGCTTCAAGTTGTCTGTGCATTCGCACACGGACAAGAGCCACGAACGCTCCTTTCACAGGAATTGTATGTGTGAGCCTACCACAGAGCCAGATTTTGCCACAAACTGTAAAACTTTTTATACAAAATCATATTTATATATTTATAATTCATATACAGGACTTACCTGTGATTTTAGAAAATAAAAACTACACACTGTACAGATACTCTTAACTCATAGCTGTATGCAACATCTTTGGATGGAGTTTCTCCCCCAATAAAATGAATAGCGTACTTTATGTACATGAAGGCTGAACTGCAAAAAGTCCAGATTTTCCCAGATATGCATCTCCTTTTAGGGCAGGTTTATAAATTTTAAAAAGCATGACAAACATATACCTCAGAATTACTTTCTCAGCTCCAAGAGTTGTTATGTAATTCTTGTGAAGTTTCCAACACATGCCCTTATGTAATTCTTGCCTTTGTATTCTGTTACATCCCCTATGCTACTCCATCTTTGCTTTTTAAATTTTGAGATAGGCTATTCATAGTGGCTAGGTTGGCCATATAGGGCTTGAACTTAAGATCCTCCTGCTTCAGCCTGTTATAGAGCTGGGACTATAACTATGAGCTGCCATGCCTGACCCTCGCCCTCTGGACTCACTCTGCCCCATCATCTTAGCACTGTCATATATTTCTGCAGTCAACTCCCCTCCCCGACAGGATGTCAAGCCATGTGGCGATCTGTACTTCACAGGCCCACATGCAGTCCTGGCCCAGGGACAGCCCTGCTGACTGGAAGACTGCTTCTCTGACTCATCCACTCTGAGGTCAGCCCAGATGGTTCCAGGCCCCAGAGCCACAAGGGTGACACACAGGAGAAATATGTGCTTTTTTTTTCACCTCCTGGGAGGTGACAACTCTCCTACACTACCTGAGTCAGAAGGGTCCCCATCAACTCTTGGAAGTGGCCCACAATGAAGCACCTTGGTTGGGGGAGGGTCCCAAGCTGCCCTACGAAGAAAACATCTGCACCAGCATAGTCAGTCTGGGCCTCCTTCATCTGGGCCTCCTTCCTCTGGGCACCTTTTACATGACACCAGGCTGGCTGTGCTAAATTTGGGAGGCCACATAAAAAACTTGGCCAGAGCTTTGCCATATGAAGGGAAATTAAATTAAGGGCAAAACCCTCACCATTGCCTCTATTAGCATTAAAATGGAGGATTACCACCATGGGAACAAAAGGCAAAGGTCCACCGCCTAAAAAACCACTCCCACTCTGGAGCAGGCTGCCTTCTGCTTCCTCCAGCTGCGGGCTGGTGTCTCCCTGGCTGGTCCTGCATACAAGTGCCTCTCCTGTGAGGCCTCAGGCTTTCTCCCAGGAATAGGGTGCTCGAATATTCCCCATCCATCACAGGGTGACTTGTCCATCAAGGTGTATTTCTTTGCCAATTTAAGTAACAACGGAGGTACATCAGAAAAAGCCCTGAGCTAATTAATAATTTGGAGCCTGGACCCTCCACAGTAAACTGTACCAGATAAAAGTCTGAGTGCTAGCCAGGTATGGTACACATCACTGTAATTCTAGAACTCGGGGAGGTTGAGGCAAGAAGACTGCAAGTTTTACCTGAGCCTGAGCAATTTAGAGATTTAAAAACCTGTCAAGGCCAGGGACATAGCTCAGTAGAATAAGCGCTTGCCTGGTAAATGCAGGGTCCTGAGTTCAATCTCGGGTATTGCAAATACCAAGCATGGAGGGCTGGCAAGATGGCTCAGGGGTCTAAAGTTCCTGCTTAGGCAAACTTAGGCAACCGCAGGAACAACAGTTCAATCTCTGGCACCACATGCTGTGCCAGCCCCACTCCCAGGGCAGGCTGAGCCCATAAAAATAAAAAGTAAACCAAGCATGGAGGTGCATTCCTATAATCCCAGCCCTTAGCAATCTGAACTAGGAAAATTACCACGAGTCTGAACTCAGCTCGGGATATACACTGAGTTCGAGCCCAGCCTGAATTACAGAATAAAACTCTGTCTCAAAAATCAAAAAACAAAGAAGGCTTAAGGTCCTGGATTCAGTCCCTATTACTGGAGCTAAAACAAAGTCGAGGTGCTGAAGTAGAAGGCCTGTGTTCAAGTCCTGATTGTGTCACTTTGCTAAGGGACTGTGATCAAGTTACCTGTACTCTCTAAATCTCAGGAGTATGACATGTGTGTCTCATCCACAGATTAGATGGTGTGACATGCTTAGCATGGTACGCAGGATGATGTTGGTGAATACCAATCATAAGCTGTTGTTATTGTTGGGGACAAGAGATAAGGATTCAAGCCTCGGAGCTGCCACTCTGCTCTGTGTGACACCGAGTGAGCCAGTAATTTCCAGATAAGCCAATAAGGATCAGCATCAGATACATGAACCCACACATTGGTTTCCACTCCCCAGTGCTGGGAATTAAATCCAAGGCCTCAAACATGCCAGGTAAGCACTCTGCCCTTGAGCCTTGTCACAGCAACCCAGCACTAGTTCTAGTTCCTGAGCTGACATTTGGAAGCTACTTGTCCTAGTGCTGTAGGCTGCTAAATTAGATAGCAATAGTCTAGGCAGCCAGACAGGGCCTGGCCCTCAAGGAGACAAGACGGAAGACAAGGTGACTTCACAGCTCTGCAAGAGGCAGACACCCCTGCTGTGGGCCAGACCTCAAGACAAAAGAAGAAACAAATGTAGCCACATACTTCTCTAGGAATGGGCATCAGGGATGGATATTCTAAAAAGGTATCGATTTAAAAGAGCCTAAATGAGTCAGTAACCCAACCCCCAACAGGAGAAGATCCTGTTCCATATTCATGCCCTCTTGCTAGGTGACTACCCCCTTCCTGATTCGGTATTGGCTTTAATCAATTTTACCTGAGGGATGGTGCTTGTAACCTCATTGGCTGACCAACAGTTTTCTCCCACCTCATGCCCACCTAAGTGAGTTTCCACGGTTTCCACCTTAGGCCAGCCCCACTGCATGGTTTTGCACTATAAAATTCCCTGGAAGAGACAGCTTTCTGGGGACCACCCATTCGGGACCCCCTTCCTGTCCCTCTCTTGGACAGGAGCTTTCTTTCGTTCAATAAATATGTTCTGCTCATTACGTCCATTTGTTCCTAAAATTCATTCTTCAGTTTTAGAGAACATGAACTCATCCCAGGTACTTTTCAGGTTGGGAGATGAGCTATCCCTATATCATTTGGAGGTTCCCTATTGGAGGTCATCCACCCCAGATCAGTTTTTGATTCCTGCATCACTAGCATTTACCAGGTCATCTACTCATGTGTAATGTGGGATCAGCAAAGAAGACTGGTGTGAGAAGTCAAGGAGATGATGCATGGGGAAAGCCCTGGCCACCTGCAAAGTCCTGGGGGGGGGGGCTGGAATGGCGACCTTGACGCTTCCCTGATGGTCTCCTCAGCAATGTTCCCATTGTGCCTGCATCTTCCTTGTGAATTCTTCCTTCCTGTTTGCCTTTCCTTCATCTTTCCCTGGTACCGATCTCTTGCATCACTGCCCTGATGACTCTAAGGCACACATCAGTGGTTGCTTCTTCAGTGCCTTCCTACCTTGCCTACTTTCTCCTGTAGAAGCTGAAGCGCCGTTGTACACATTCCCCTGCTCCCACTGCAGCACAGCACCCCGCAGAGCCACCATTGCAATTCTGGCCAATGACATGCAAGATAAGTCTCCTAGGAAACCTCTGGAAAATTCTGAGAGAGGGGCCCAGCAGGATGGCTCAGTGGTCTAAAGCGCTTGCTTAGGAAAGCTTGGGCAGCTACAGGGACTGCGGTTCAATCCACAGCACCACATGCTGCGCCAGCCCTGTCCTCAGGGCAGGCTGAGCTGGCCATAAAAATAAATAAATAAATAAACAAACAAAAATTCTGAAACAAGAAAAAAAATAAAATAAAAAATTAAAAAAAAAAAAAGTCTGAGAGAAAATTCCCAAGGAGGACCTGTGTTCCAACCTGTTCTTCCTTCTCACTTCAGGCCCTGACCTGTCAGGAAGTGATGCTTAGTGTCCCTTCAGTCATCTGTGTCCTAAGTAAGGCACTGCAGACATACTGCAACTAGCAAAGAAGGAAATGCAAGAGGCTTGTGTCTCTGATGCAACCCTGTGTGGCTGACTGCTTGTCCTGACGTATCCCTGAACCTACTGGTTGGAGATCTACTGATTGCCACTGAGAATATCATGAGACAACTCAGTTGTTTTCCTTTTCCAGTCACCCTCTGGCCCCTCTATCCCTGCCTGAGAATTCCCCTCTGTCAAGTCTTGTCATGATCCACAGAACATTAAGTTCACAATTAAACACAGAGGGATTCAAGCAACCCAGCTCCTGGGGGAGGGATGCCACAACACACTGTCTGATTAATTATGCTGGGTTCTCTTACTGCTGCCACCATCCAAGGCCAATGTGAGAAGAACATCGCTTGCATCCAAATCTGGGTCCTGAGCAGTGGCCTTGGAAGTCAACCTCATAAACTTAGTGACCATCTGCGGTGTATATTGGGTACAAGAAGGAATAAATAAGACCCAGTGCTCACCTATGAGAAGCTTACTTCCTAGTGTGCGGTCAACCACAACGCCAGACAGAATGTGAAGACAGGATTCATAAAGCAAAGCGTGGCCCAAGGCCCCAGTCTGTGTTCCATGCCACTGCCATGACATGAGGCGCTTGTGCCGGGACAGAAATCAGCTCATCACTAGTTACACTGTGGAGTTCAGCTTGCTTATTTATTGTAACAAAGCTTTCTTAATGAATAAGACAGTGGTCTCATTTACATTGGGAGCAAGTTCATTATCTCGTGAAACAGCACTGACTAGAACCTTTGAAGCTGGACTATGATTTAAGGGATGTTAAAGAGATTAGGACCTGCATGGCAGAAAAGGCTGTGAAGTTGTATCCTTTGCTTCCCCTTGAAGTTGAATCCTAAGGAAAAGTTGAGAGCTGAACAAAAGGAAGGGACAGATGCACTGGCAGAACAGGGCTGGTTCCAGTTGGCCTTGGGGTGAGTCCAGGGACAAGCTGGAGGTGAGCCCTGGGGACAGGCGAGAGGGGGAAGGCAGAGGTGTAGCACAGCAGACAGAAGCCTGAGCCTCTCTTGGCCTAGAACAGGAATCTATTAAAATTCTTTGAACAGGGCCAGTGAGATGGCTCAGTGGTCTAAAGCGCCTGCGGAGGAAACTTAAGACAAACGCTGCGACCGCTCCTCGATCCCTGGCACCACATGCTGCGCACCCCCACCCCAGGGCGGGCTGAGCCAGCCATAACACAAACAAATAAATGAGGTTGAAGAGAAACAAATTTAAAAATCTTAAAAAAAAAAAAAAAAAAAGAAATTTTTTGAACAAATAAGAATAAGCTGTAAGACAACTGCTCAGGCACTGGAAATGAAAGCTGGTCTGTGAAGCGGAGAGAAGGGAAAAGAGGTAAACACAGCCCTGGGCCTTAAAAAGTGATCGGAGATGTGGTTAAGTGAGAGGTCATGATCAAAAAGGACTGGGCCAGATTTCAAGGTGGCAAGGGGTAGAGGAGATGCTTTTATGGGGGATTTTCTACTGAGGCCTGGAGTGTAAATCAGGAGCTTGTGTCCAGCAGGTGTTGAGTTTGGGAGTGCGGGTGTCAAACCAGGACTTAAGCTCACCCAGCTGATGGCCAACACCAGAAAATACCAGTGAGGTGACAACCCTTAAGGGAAGTAGAAAAGCAGGAGGGTCCAGGACCTGGAGAACAGCCTGCCTTCCAGTGGTGGGTAACAGAGGAGGATGTGGCCCGAGAAAACAGAGACTAAGGCTATCGCTGGCAAATACCTGCAGAAAGCAATCCTGAGGACTCCTGGGGACAGCTTGAGGAGAAGTGGCCCATGCTGCAGGATGCTGAGAAGAGTAGGGAAAATGATTCGAGGAAAGGCTGAAACCACCAGGCTCATGTAAAGGTAACATTGCATGCAATATATTGTATCTGGTGCAGGCAGGCAGGTGGCAAGAGGGCCATCTGTAGGGGGATTGGGAAGTGGGCTTTCCTCTCTAGGGTTTGGGAAAAGGCTGAGGCCATTAGGTGGGAAGATCTTAGTAAATATCAGTGGTCAAAGCTCTCTGAATGTGCTGTGCCTCAGTAGGCAAAGCCCTTGAAGCATCCAGTGTAAACGTTGGGTGGCTTCAGGTGGCCAGGTGTTTGGAAAAGCACCTGCTCCATCTTAGCTCTTTTACAACATCCTGTGTTTGCTGAGGGCCTTGGCATTGAGTTGGGAGCAAGCGACACCTCTGCTGGCCAACAGATTGGGCTTTGGGAGAGTCAGGTCTGAATGGAACCTACAGATGAGGGTCTACTGCCTGGGAGTAGAGCTTCCTGAGGATGGGCTTGGGGGCTCCGTGAAAGCGCACATGGCAGGATTAAGGCAGGAAGGGTTGGCTTGGTGAGTGATGAGGCAAAGGAACCAATGCCAGCCTGAGGGAGTGTGCTCGTAGCAGCGGGAAGAGGTAGGCACAAGGTAAAACAGGCTTTTGTTACAAGGCCCGTGAAAGCAATGGGGAAAAGGCAGCAGGGGGCAAAGATGGGAGGGCAAGATGCATGCTGCTGGGACTCAGAAGAGGGCATCAAAATCCACCACTCTGGGCCTCAGACCAGAAGCACACTGAAGGCAGCGCACACAGGAAGGGCTTTCTCTGAACCCTTAGATACTAGCAGACCAGATCCACCAAAGAGGAGTGCAGCAGCCTTCAGCTCTCTTGCGGAAATTTCATTAACCAAGGAAGATTACTATCACAGAGGAAGAGATTGAAAATCAAACAGCACACCTAGAGCCCCAAGGGACCTTGTCCCCGACCAGGGTTGGCTCATCCTCTCCCTAGAACTTCCTCTCAGATTGCATCTGCCTTCCTCCTCCCTCTTCCCAGGAAGAGGCACTCTAAGCCTCAGATCCTGAGCCCTTGAGCTCTGTGTAGTTCTTGTGCACCTGAATATGTTAGCACATCTGTGTGCCTTCCTCTCCTGTTAACCTCTCATCCATTTTCAGCAAACTCAAGGGTCAAATTGTTCAAGAAGGAGTTGGAGTTTCCCTAACAGTCCACATCATGGTGGGGTCTACAGGTTTGGAAGACTGTGCAAGAAAGACCTGTGGCCCAGGAGATGGGAGCAGGGAAGAAAGGTCATTGAAGATAAGAAGAGATGCAAGGTTCAGAGAAGACTGAGGACGGGGCTCGTACTCTACAAAATCAGCCATTATCAAGGTTGTGGGGAGTCAGGCTGAGGTGCAGTTTTCAAGTTGGATAACTGATCCACCCAATGTCCAGTGGCTGGAAGATGTTAGCACTAGGACCAGAACCCAAGTCCTTCATTTGCGGGGTGGGAGTTGGTGCTGGAAATCGAACTCAGAGCCTTATACTTGCCAGGCAGGTGGCTGTGCTGCCGAGATACATCTCCAGCTCCAGAACCTAAGTTTTGGGCCTGGGAGATTGAGTGACCTTTTTGTCCCATCAGAAATTCTGTACTTTGGTATTCTAATAGGAGGTGATAGTTCTTCTCCTTAGGCACCCTACAACAAGCTGGGTATTTGAACAAGTAGTGTACAGTGGTCTACCTAAAGCATTTCCAGCAATAGCCAGTCATAAAGAAAGATATTCAGAGTTTAATTTTTTAAATCTCAAAAATACTATGAAGTCTCAAAAAGTTGGAAAAATATTTTAAATGAAGACTAGCTCTCTTTCCAGGTGAAAAGATGTGGAGAACTCTTTAATATAAAAATCTGTTTCTGGGGCTGGTGGGATGACTTCAGCGGACTGAAGCACCTGCTTAAGAAAGCTTAGGTGGCCACCGAGACCATGGTTCCATTCAGGCTGAGCCAGCCATAAAAAAAGTAAAATAAAATAAAATAAAAAATCTGTTTCTTTCTTCAAATCCTTTTTTTTTTCCAGGACTGGTTCAAACTCATGACCTTGCACTCACTTGCCAGGCCAGCACTTGTGCCATGGAGCTGCCTCCCCAGACCCTTAAATCCTTGATTAAACTTTTAATGACATTCCTGTGACACGGTCTGGGAGACTCCCCAAGTCTCCTAGAGAACAGGGCTTGGTGGCAGGACCTGGGCACACACTTAGTCAATCCCAGTACCCCAGCAGCTCAGGTGACCACTGAAAATAGCACACTAAAGCCCCAATAGACTCTGTTTCGCTCTTTTTGACTTATACTTAACACAACTTGTAGGTAAACAGGAAAGTACACCTTTTTGCTTTTGCTTGAATCTAGGGTTTTTCAACCTCAGGACTATTTTGTTGGTATATTTTTCCAGTTTTTGTTTGTTTTGTTTTTGGTATTGGGAACTGAACTCAGGAACTTGTGCTTGTAGGCAGACACTTATGCCACAAGCCTTTATCCTCAATCCTGTCATTTTGGTCTGGGCACTTCTTTTTTGCAAGGACGTAATGGCATGTTTTTCTGGAATGCTTAATAACATAGCTTATTTCTGCCCATGGCACATTAGTTAAATAATTCTTTGCCCCAAAGTTGTGACCACGACAAATGTCTTTAGACATTGCCAAGTATCTGGTGGAGCAGGAGGAATTCCCTCAGCTAAGAACCCCTGCTTTAATCCAGGGAGGCCAGATACAGGTTTTATCATGAGAGGACTCCTGACACAGCATGTGTTCAGGTTGTTCTTGGACAGCACAGACTTGCCATAGTGTAATTGCCCCCTACTGGCACAGTGCACTGGGAGACCCCTTGACTCTCCTCTTGACAACTCACCAACATGGCCTACGGGTAGGAGCCCTACACGGCTTGTTGTAACAGGTACTTGTGTGAGTGAGACTCACCAATTTTTCTCAGTGACAGCAGGAAAGGTGCTTGAAGAGTCAGCATGACCACTGTTGGCTTCAGCTTCTGGACAGCTTCCCTGGTCAGTTGAGGCTTTCAACACTAAGAAAAAAACAAACAAGTACTTAAGAATCTCAGGACAGGGCTGGACAGATAGCTCAGTGGCATCAGTGCATGTCTGGCAAGCACAAGGTTACAAGTTTGATCCTTGGTACTAAAGGATCTCAGGATAGGACCAGAAGTTGATAGGGTTGGGTTCTTTACACTCTGAAGCTTGTCTCTCCTGGCCCTGGTGTTGCTTCTCAATTACCTGCAGCCTTCTTATAGGCTATGTCATTAAAACTCATCTGTTCTGGGACTCCATGCCTTCTCCTGCACTAGGTTTGAGCCAGAAAACTGAATAAAATAAGTCATGCTTGTGTGAACACCAGACGCACTAGCAATAGGTAAAACAGCACCTTGTAGGTCATTATCCAGGTTTAATATGTGGCTAAGGCTGAGAATCCCAGTTCCAGGTAGTCACTGCCAAGCAAATGGTGTAGGAAAGAGGCCCACATGTATTCATCACCCTTATGTTAGACAATGCAGAAGCAGCTAAACCAAAATATAACCAATGAAGATGACCCACGAACCTGGTGATTTTAAGATATTCTGGAAGACACGTAAAATGCTAGAACTTTAGGCTAGAATGATAGAACATAAAACATGGCAGATACAGAATGTAGAAAAATAAACATAGAAATCAATTGTTTTTATGTTGCCTGTGTTAGAAAAAGTATGGCTGATTTTACATTGCTTTTGGTACCTTAAATGTAAATATCTCTTTGAAGGAGAAATGAAATTCTTTATACTGTTATTGGCAGGTAAAACCATCTGTTGCTATTACTACTATTGCTATAACTGCTGAAAGGATACAGAGAAAATTTAAAGTGGAACATTATGTAATTTTTATTATTGCATAAAAAAACATTAGAGCGATGAGGCAGGTGGCACACATCCATAATCTGAGCTGTTAGGGAGGCACAAAGCAACTTCATGAGCTCCTGTCTCAAATTAAGGTACAAAGACCAAGTAGAGTGTTTGCCGGGCATGCACAGGCCATAGGCTGAACCCTCAGAGCCACAAAGAAGAAGCTTTATAAGCAGATAGTAAAAACAAAAAGCAGAAGTAAAGCTGGGTGTGGTGCTGCACACCTATAATCCCAGCACTTGGAAGGCTGAGGCAGGAGGATCAGTGTGAGTTAGAGACCAGCCTGAGCTACAAAAGTGAGCTCAAGGCCAGCCTGAGTTGCATAGCAAGACCCTGTCTCAAAAAGAGGGAAGAAAAAAAAAAGCAGAAGTGATAATAGGGGTCCCCTCTGTGGGAGCCACCTGCAGCCTGGCACCATGAGTGGCCTGAAGCCCAAGAAAGAGCCTGGTGAGGACTTGAATATGAACCCTGGTGGCTGCAGCATTGGCTCTGGAGGAAGAACATTCAAAAGGAAAACAGATACTTTCTGCTGCTGACACCATCACTGTCTTTGGATGCTAAGGTTTCTGGAAGAACCTAGAATGCCCAGGGGCTTTCCAACCCTGCTGCTCATCATCTTCAGTCCTCTTTGGACCACTGCAGCACGGGATTGCCAGGGACCTGAATGCCCTGGAGCACATGTATCCAGGAGTACAGGGACCCTTCTGATGCCACTCGCATAGGACTTCATTCTGGTGTCAAACATTGACAAAATGAGGACTGACTTTCTACTTGAAACCATGGCTAAACAGGACGAGATACTGGCTTTATGCTACTGCTCGTGGAAGCCAATTTGGGATGCACCGAGGAAGGCTCACAGCACAACTTGATTCATGGGATGTGTTCACAAAATCTCATCTATTTTCCATAGCCGTAAAATATTCCTGATATCTTTCCCATTACTGCTGTTATTCACTGCAATAGACATTCTCATTGCTTGGATTGTGATGTATAATTGTAAACTGTGGAGAAATGCAAAGTGCACATAAGGTTCCAGAGTCTCAATACTGTTTAAAACATAAGCCTGGGAACATGGGAAATACCAAGGATAAAGTGATACCATTAAAAGAAGAAGGAGGAGGAGGAGGAAGAGGAGGAGAAGGAGGAGGAAAAGAAAGGAGGAGCAGGAGAAGGAGGAGGAGAAGAAGGAAGAGGAAGAAGAAGAAGAAGAAGAAGAAGAAGAAGAAGAAGAAGAAGAAGAAGAAGAAGAAGAAGAAGAAGAAGAAGAAGAAGAGGAAAAGAAAACAGGGCCAGAATGTCAGAAGCTGATTCCCTGATTCCCACCTCTCTTGATTAACTCCATGAGCTGGAGAACCAGGCAGGTTGTCCCTGTCCTGGTGACACATTGGCCCAAGTTCACCTGTCGCACTGTGATAAGAAAAATAAAAGCAAAAACATACAAAAATGGAACAAATAAAAGTCCTGTCTAAGGATGCAAACATACTTCAGCTTTCTTGCTGAAAAAGAAAATTAACACAACTAAATTGTAACCTATCCTTTGGCCCAGTTCATCCGACCTTATATGGCATTGCCTGTATAGAGGGCTGAGGGGACATACTCTTGTCTGCAATGATTTTGAGGACCTCAGGGGAAAAGTAAAAAGGAACGAGAGTAATTTTTTTTTTCATGTACTTAGGTATTTTGTCTAGGGTCTCACTACTCAGATCAGGCTTGCAGTGATCCTCCTCTTTTCAGCCTTCCCAGTGCTGGGATTAATGGGATTACAGGCGTGCACTGCACCCCCCCCCCCCCCCGCCATGCCTGGACTCTGTCACCACCTCAGTGCGCCCCGGGCCAGAGTCGATGCGGCATTTGATGCCAGAGATTGAACCCCGGTTCCTGCGCTTGCCTAAGCAGGTGCTTAGTCCACTGAGCTACCTCAGTGGCCCAAACAAGAGTAATGTAATAGTACTTCCAAGGAAGAAAATTCAAGAAGAGCCAGAGAAGGCCACAAAGGGCTTTTTCTCTTGGGACTCCCCTTATGAAGGTGTGCCCCTAAAGCAAAGGAGAGGGAGCGGTGAGATTTCACTGGCAGAAAAAAAGATTTCACTGGGAGCTTAGTGATTGCCCCATTGCTTTGCCTGGGTTTCCAATAAGAGCACATAGAATTTCTGTTCATGTAATTCAAGGGAGAATTTACTTTGGTTTTCTTATTCATTTACACTTCAGTCATCAAAATATTGATTTCAGAGTTATTTGAAGTATAAAAACCAAACAGAAAACTTACAGAATATTCTTAATAAAGCTTAGCAAAAGTCTGTGTCTCTATCCCATAGCTTTGCCTGAAGAGCAGAGAAAGGGATTTGGGTCAGACTAAAGAGATAGATTTAAATAAGTTGAGATTATCAACCCATTGAGTTCAAAGCGGGATCCAAAATTCCCAAGCACTCTTAAGCATGCCCTGGTGACAGCTGGAATCACTGGCATCTCTCTGGTGAATTCCTCACTGAGAAAGGATACAGGCAATTTGCAGATACAGATATTTTATTTTATTTTATTTATTTTTTTAAATAATTTATTTTTTTTTCTTGTTTCAGAACCTTTATTTGTTTATTCACTCATTTTTATGGCTGTCTCAGCCCGTCCCGAGGGCAGGGCTGGTGCAGCATGTGGTGCTGGGGATTAAACAGTGGTCCCTGAAGCCGCCCAAGCTTTCCCAAGCAGGCGCTTTAGACCACTGAGCCATCTCGCCGGGCCCAGATACAGATATTTTAGAAGCGAGAAATAGAGTTACTGAGTTAGGTGACCAGATTGGGCCAAAAGATTTAGACCAGTGGCACAGCTGAGAAATAAATAGGAGGCATGTTGATAAAAATGCTAAGCTTGGGGTGGGGGTACCAGGATGGCAACAGAGGCTTTCCCTCCCGCAGGTCACCCAGAAGGTCCCTAAGGGTTTCTGGCTTAATGAAGTAAAGAGACATTTGGAGTGGAGTTCACTGGAGGAACCAAGTCCTTCTAAAGTCTTATTGAACTGTACAAGCCATTTGTAGTTTTCAGCAAAACTGAATCAGTCCCTGGTACCACAAGCAGTTCTAGCCCCACCTCTGGGATACATCGAGACAGTGACTGAGACTGGACATGGTGGTGCAAGCCTGTAATCCCAGCTCTTGGGAGGCTGTAAACAGGTAGATCACTACAAGTCTGATCTGATAGTGAGACCCTGAGCACTCTGTAGCTCTTCCCTAAAAAAATACAAAAAAAAAAAAAAAAAAAAAAAAAAAAAAAAAAAAAAAAAAAAAAAAAAAAAAAAGAAAGAAAGAAAGAAAAGCTTCTAACTGTCAGGGAAACAAAAAGAAGCAGATGTCATAAAACCCTTTGGGGCTACACACACGAAACAGAGACCAGGGAAAGAGGACAAGGAGTGGCCAGGTTTGCCTTAACTGCAGAACATGCTGTCTAGTTAAGGACAAACACAGGGCAACTGCCAGCCCCCACAAAACCCCCAAGGAGCTCCCAGAGAACAGCATGGAGAAGACGCTCCCACCAATACTCCAGGAGAAGCCAAGCTTGCTGACACCTTGATTCTAGGTTCTACCCTCCAAAGCTATTAAGAGAATAAATTTCAGTTATTTTAAATTATGGAGTTCATGGCGATTTGTTACAATTCCTCTGGGAAACTGATCCAGAGGCTGGGAGTGGCAATTCAGATGCTAAGGACTGAAGTCACTAGGAGAAAGAAAAAAAAAAAAAAAAAAAAAAAAAAAAAAAAAAAAAAAAAAAAAAAAAAAAAAAAAAAAAAAAAAATCAGGTACATAGGCTTGATTTGATGTTGGGGTAAAGAGAGTAAGACCAAGAAATAAGTAAAGCTCCATTACTTTGTATTTAACAAACAGAAACACATGAGCTATTACATTCCATGAGCTATTCTAAGTCCTTTGCAAAAATTAACTCATGGCTGGATGAGATGGCACATGCTCCTGTCATCCAAGCTATTCAGCAGGCTGTCACACAAATCTGATGGTAGCCTGGGCAATTTAAAAAATAATAATGCTGGGCATGGTGGCACATGCCTGTAATCCCAGCACTCAGGAGGCTGAGGCAGGAGGATCACTGCAGGTTCAAGACCAGTCTGGGCTACAAAGTGAGCTCAAGGCCAGCCTGAATTGCATAGTGAAAACCTCTCTCAAGAATAAAATAAAATAAGTATTTTTTAATAAAATTTGAAAAGGGAGCGGGATATAGCTCAGCTTTTCCTGGGTCCAATTCCCTGTACTGAGGGAAAAAATGTTACATAATCCTCAAATAACTCTAAAAGGTAGAGCTCACAGTTATTCTTACCTTACAGATGAGGAAACTGGGATAGTTTTGTCCTCAAGTCTGAATTCCTAAATATTATATGGTATAGCTTCATTTTCTTAAACATTTAAGAATTATAGTCTGTACTTTCTCTTCCCCACCCCCTTATATATGGAAGTGAAAGTTTAGATTAGATGTTCCTTTTTTTTTTTTTTTTTTTTAAGACTCTAGGCTCCCTCAGAGCCCACAGCCCAGAAGCTGCAGCCAGTGCTTCTGGCCAGGGCTGGTGTTTGGTGCCTCTCCCAGAGGACAGACCCTATGGAGGACCATCTGGGTGACTGTCCTTGAAAGAGAAGCAGTTGTCTCCATTTTGGCAGAGCCTACCCCACTTCCATATACTGCCATGTACAGAGCTGGCTAGGACTTTTCCTTATCCTTTCAACTGGCCTTAAGCAATGCCTACAGGTCCAGCTGAGGAGCTGGTGGCGATCTTTAAAGATGGCAGCTGTGTTTCCCTGGAATCCCCACCTGCTGCTCTTTAGTGTGAGCTAGGACAAGACAGGATGAAGAACCCATGCTGGAATTGAGTTTTCAGATACAGGCTATGACTTCCTGGAGCTAGAAAGATGATGCATCAGAGCTGAAGCACCCACCCCAAAACATGAGATACAGTCTCAGTTGTGCTATTCAGATTACTCTTTCTGCGTATCCTTCTCTCTGCACATTGCTGAGGTAATTTCAGGTCTACCTGTCATGCTCAAAGCACTCATCTACTTCCTGTCATTCTCACAGTCACTCATTTTCAAGCTGCTTCCTTCTGTTCAAATGAATAAAAGCTGGATTTGGTCCTGGGTAAAGGCCTTTGTTGCAGATAGCTATTATCATGGCTGGACTTAAGACTCCTCGGTTCCCCAGAAGTACAAATATGCCTTAGTTGTTTATTGTCACCATGGGCAGCACTGAAAGTGGTATATTGGAGTTAACTCACTAGAATTCCAATAACTTATCCCTGAGACTACAAATACAAGCTTCCTGGGTTGCGACAAGGCTAGGAAGGGCTCTCTGTAAGACCCAAGCTCTGTCTCACCAGGGGCTCAGTCTTGAGAGGTTTCCTAGTTGGTGATCTAGGCTGGGTAAACTCTCCTGCCCTCCTACTGGAGCTGGCAAAGAGTGCCAGTACACTTGACAGGGAAGGCACACACAGATGAGACGCAGGCCCAGCCAGCCTCTCTTGGTCTCTCCTGGCCACTTTCCCAAGGTGCCAGAGTGGATGCTGTCTGGAGTGACAGCTGGTCAGCAGCCATCTTATCAGAACTGAAGAGGCCAATGTGTGGGAGGTCAGATGGGCGAATGAATACCACCAAGAGCAGCGAGCAGCAGGTGGGCCTCTGTCCTTAGAGAATAGGATCTCGTGGACACACTTTTTGTTTTCCTTGCACTACATCAAAACTTCCAGCTTCCATCTCAAACACAAACCCAGTACAGAGCATTTTTCATTTTGACCCCACTACGAAATTCCAGTCATTATCCCGGTTAAACTTTGACAGAGTTCAAAGAAAGCCTTGCCTGGCAATTACTTTCTCCAATTGGAAGCTAAGAAGAGAAGTTTTCTTTTATCCTAGGAGTCAGTGTCTTGCCTGCTGGGTAACATGGTTACCGAGCAGGGGGAAATTTCCTACCCTCTGACTTCTGGGGACTTCTAGGGACTGTCACTCCACTTGTTTTATTATTATCCATGTTCCAGTTGAATTTATTTTTTTACTTTTATTTTTTGTGGGACAAGGGTTCAAACTCATGACCGTGCACTTGCCAGGCAGGCATTCATGCCACGGAGCTATCTCCCCAGCCCCTGTTGACTAGCTTTTTTTTTTTTCCCCCCTGGAATGGAGGATTGAACTCAGGCCCCTGCACTTGCCAGGCAAGTGCTTATTCTACTGAGCCATCTCCCTAGCCCGTGTCAGTTGAATTTATTTTTTATGATTTATCTCCTGATGTTTCCAAAGGGAGCTGGAGGCAGCCTCAGAGCATGTGCTACGGCTGGAGCTGTGGCCCACTCAGTGTCCCTGTAGCACTGGGCAGGTGGCAGGTAGCTCCATGGTGACTGTACCCATCTGATGGAACAACAATACTGTTTTTGTGATCACCCCAAAAGCATCTAGCACAACGTTCTACACAGACAACGTGTTGAGAAATTGCTTGGGGGAAGAACAGCAGACCAGGAGTTGGAAAGTCTTGGTTATAGGAAATTTCTGAGTTTCCATCTGTGAAATGCAGGATTCCTAGCCTGTGTGTTAGGGTTAGAAAATAAGGTAAAAGCAGGTATTTCTTATAAACTGGAAATTGCTATGCAAAAGTATAAATGTTAGGAAAATACTGTGTTTGTGAGCGATCAAGAAACAACTGCTGGGGCTGGGGAGATAGCTCCGTAGCACAAGTGCCTGTCTGGCAAGTGCAAGGTTGTGAGTTTGAACTCCGGTCCCCGCAAAATTAAAAAGAAACAACTGCCGCCTCTAGGGTCCTCTGTGTCTGTGGAGCAGAGTGCGGGGGGGGGTGGGGGGGGTGTGGGGTGAACCCACATCCTTACATGTTAGGCAACACCTTGCTGCAGGGCTACATCTCCAGCTTCTTAGACTCATCTTTACTCAGGTTATTTGAGTTTTCTGGGGTCTTTTTTTTTTTTTTTTGGTGGGACTAGGGTTCGAACACACGACCTAGCCCTTGCCAGGCAGGCACTTGTGCCACAGAGCCATCTTCCTGGTCCCTTGTTTGAGTTTTCTATACAGGAAAGTCATTCACTTTCCTATAACTTTTTCTTAAAAAGACAAAGCTCTGAATGTATACTGCAGCTTTACTGATAACCACCAAGAAATGGAAATAAGCCAAACGCCCTTCAGCTGGTACAGGGATAAAAATGCGATACAGCCGCACCCTGGAGTTCTGGTCAGCGCTAAGGCAAGTAAGCTCTGGGCGGCACAGCGGAGCGGATGAATCCCAGAAGCACACTGAGGGATGGAGCCTCTGTCAGAAGTCTGCATATTGTGAGGCACCATTTATCAAATAGTAGAAACAGCAAAGCTACAGACATGGGTGTTCACCCAGGGCTGGGGGCCAGGGAGGAGGGACAGCAAAGGACCAAGGAGAAACTTGCTGCAAATTTCTTTTCCTAATTGCAGAGAAGATAAGGTGACTGCCATTAACCAGTCCTATCAGACTTAAAATTTTAGTTTGCAAATTATACCTTAATGAACCTCATTTTAAAGAAGTTACTACAAGTCAAAATTAAAAAATAAAGGCTCCTTCTCCTCCAACCAGATTATTCATGGGAAGCAGGACCCCATCTGCCAGAAGTAGAGCCCGGGAGGGCCGTCCCAGCCGCTGACGAGGGGCCCTTCGCCTCCATTTGCATCGTTGACCACGGCTGGTTTTGACACTAGGCGTTTGGCTCAAAATCTATGAAATTAGCAGGCTCTGGTTGCTTGTACCTCTCAACCGTCACAACTTTATTGACGAGAATGGCTACCAGCTGTCACCCTCGCCTCTGCCGCTGTACTTGGCGATTCAGATTTCATGGCCACAGCAAATCAAACCGGGCCCCTGCTCTGGTGCGTCCTGTTGGGGCTGGGACTCATGGCCAAATAGCTGTCGCTCGGCTGTTGGGCTGCCAATCACCTGTCACTGTGGGTTAAACCTGAGAGGCAGGCAGGCGGCTTCCAACTCTAGAGACGTCTGAAAGGCGTCTTGCTTTCCACACCAGCAGGCAACAAATCGGGGGCATGTTTAGCTCCTGGACTGTAGAATCTCTGGCTTTGTGGAAAGGGGGCGAGGAGATTGCTATCTTGTGAGAGGGCCTCCAGCCAGTAGGAGGGCAAACTCATGGTCAGCAACAAACACGTTGTGTAAGGTGATCAGCTTTGGAGCTCCTGGAAAAATGTGTCTATGAGAACAGCTGAAGTTCTTGGCCGAATGGAACCCAAGTTTTTCCAGTAGATCAATAGACAGGATGTACGTTAAGACTTAATAAAGTTTTTTTTTTTTTCTTATAAGCAGAACAGATTTATTAGGAAAAAGAAAGCTTCTGTCCAAGACCTAGAACAGAAAGGGCACCCGAGCAGGTTGCCTCTTTTTTTTTAAATAAAGATTTTGTGTGTGCGTGTGTGTGTGTGTGTGTGTGTGTGTGTGTGTGTGTGTGTGTGACTGGGGTTTGAACTCATGACCTTGCACTTGCCAGGCAGGCACTTCTGCCATGGAGCTATCTCCCCAGCCCCTAAATAAAGCTTCAATGGTAACTTTTGAGGGTCCTTTGTGTGTGTGTGTGTGTGTGTGTGTGTGTGTGTCTGCACCAGGGATAGAACTCAGGACTTTGCGCTTGCCAAGCAGGCTCTTATGCCACTGAGCTACATCCCTGGCCCTAGATTCACTTTATTTGTTTGTTTGTTTAGGCCAGACCAGGGTTCAAAATCATGACCTTTCACTTGGCAGGCAGGCACTTGTGCCATGGCGCTATCTCCCCAGCCCTCCTAGATACACTTTAGAAGAGAATTTTTTTCTTCTTCTTTTTTAAATCCAGTAGAGTGGATGGAACCTAGGGCATCATGCACAATAGTCAAGTGTTGTACCGCTGTACCAGATCTCCGGCCCATTTATTTATTTATTTATTTATTTATTTATTTATTTGTGGGGCCAGGGTTCAAACTCACGACCTTGCACTTGCTCAGCAGGCACTTGTGCCTCGGAGCTATCTCCCCAGCCCCTTATTTATTTTTATGTTATGGTCGGCTCAGCCTGCTCTGGGGGAGGGACTGGTGCAGCATGTGGTGCTAGGGACTGAACCGCAGTCCTTGTGGTTGCCTATGCTTGCTTAAAGAGATGCTTTAGACCACCATCTCACCAGCTCCTCTGGTGCTTTTAAATTTCATTTCTTGCTAATTTTCCCAGGCAGATCTTGAATTTATGTTCTTCTTGCCTTATTCTCCTGAAAAGCTGGGATTATGGGTTTGCTAGTATTTCAGAGATTTTTCCCCCCAGTGAAGTTCACTTTTAGGTAGGGGCCACAGTGATGGAGTGTTTACTGAGTCTCTACCACGAGCCAGGAGCCATGCAAGAAGAGCCACATGCATTGTGTTACTACTGTCATGCTGTCCTGAGAACGAGGCTTTGATGTTCCCACTTCACAGCTGCTAAAACTTAAGTTTAGGAGTTTGATTTTTTTTTTTCCCAAACTATATGGCAAATAGTGGCCCTGCCAGGATATAAATTTCAGTATTTTGCCTCCAAATTTTGCAGGTTTAGGATTCCAAAGCTTTCACTGTACCTGTGTCCAGCAGCCATGCCCAAGATAAGAAGGGACAGCAGAGCCCAAAGTGAGAAGGCTCTGGAGGCACAGAGGACACAGGACACCCAGAGAGACATTCACTGAAACTCCCTGCACTTTTGTTCTAAAAGGAAAGAAGCCCAACTTTCTATTTGCAGAATAGTAGAAAAAAAAAAATCTGATAATTTTTCTCAAAGCACTGGTAATTTTTTCACTAGAGTTTCTTTACTGGTGTTTATAGCCTTAAAAATGTAATAAAAGTTACACAATTCTACATAGAAAAACAAAACAAAAAAAACTGGAGGGCCCGGCAGGATGGCTCAGTGGTCTAAAGTGCCTGCTTAGGAAAGCTTGGGCAGCTGCAGGGACCGCGGTTCGATCCCCAGCACCACAAGCTGTGCCAGCCCTGCCCTCAGGGCAGGCTGAACTGGCCATAAAAATAAACAAACAAAAGTTCTGAAACAAGAAAAAAAATAAAAATTAAATAAAAATTTTAAAATAAATAAAAATAAAGTTTAAAAAAAGTTACTTAAAAAAAAAAGAAAAAAACTGGAAAAGGCATAGCACAAGGGCAGCTCAAGCACACGACTGGTCATCAGGGTATAGCCACAGACAACGGCAGGTGCTGAGGATGCTGCCTTGGGCACCCCTCTCTCCCTGGATGAGGGCATTCCTCATGCAGTCCATCAAGGAGGAAATGGCTTGCACACAACAGAGGTTCTGCCCAGGAGCATAGTTTTAATCTTTAGTCTTGGGGGGCCAACCGCTACACCAAAATTTCATCTGGAGCATGCATTCTTGCCATGCTACTTAGATGTGGCACATGGTCCCCAAGCCCACAGTGAGCACAGCTTTCTGTCATCTGTGCATTAGGCAGACAGTAGGTATCCTGGCTTCTGGCTTACTTCACCCTAACATGAGCAATCACTGCATTTCATAGCAAACGGTGTTTCGCTTCTTCCAAGCCAAGCTGTGATAAAAATTCTACTGTTTATGTCAGAGAAGTTTAGCAGAGCTCATTTCTTGAGAGAAATCTTAAAGGCATAGGGTAGGCCTTCTTAGCTGTAAGCCACGTGCTCAAAGTCATCCTTCCATCCTTCCTCAGGCTCTCTGTGGGTCCCAACTATGCTCACAGACAGGTAACATTTCCCAGAGGTAAATCACATTGCTCCTCTTTCCCAATATTAAGCCCACACCTGTCAGAAGCCAGACCCAGCTGTATATTAAGAGCCAGAGAAGGCAAGTCAGCAGGAGAGCAGGTCTGGCAGGGCCCCTGGGCTCAGTAAGAAGCATACTCCATCCTCAGTGAAGCAAATGCTAGGAAGATAGGGGAGCTAATTTGCAGTTCACAGCTCTTCTCGAGCAGGGAACACTGGGTAATTCCTCCAGATGTTTCTTTACTATTGTGTGAATACAGTCAAAGATTCCAGAGAAGGGAAGGCAGCTGGCTCTTGCCCTGTGGCCAAGAGCTACTGGGAACTTGTCTCTCTCACACCTGTGCTTCCTCCCACAAGGACTCTGGCTTTGAGGAATTAAGCTTTTGTCTGAAATGATGGCAGACCTTTCCAAGAAATAGAAACAGAATAAAAAAGAAGTGGAATAAAGGTAGAACAACAAATAGAGACACCAAAGAGAGGGACAGTGGCTGCCTTGCTGTGCTTCTGTTTGTGCCCAGTGGACCTTTTTTCTCAGTGGTATGCTCCTTTATATTTGCCCTCCTATTTGGCTTGCAATCAACAATCTATTTATGGATGGTTCTATTAGGAGGAAAAAAATACCTTACTGTGATTGTTCTTATGTATAAGAAGCTGGAGTCATTTCAGTGCATTTCCTTGGCTGTGCTCTGTAATGACTTACCCATGGGACTACTTTAGATTTCATACAATGCTTTTCCAATGAGCGCTGATATAATGTAGCTTCTGGTTTATTCTAGTAGCATGCTTGGAAGGAGAGCCTAGAAATCTAATTGTTTCCATAGCAGTGCCAGCATGAAGTAGGTGCCTAATAAATGACAGTTGAATACATGAGTGAATGAAAATATTATACTAATTTGAAATAAAGTTGTTGCCAGGCGTAGTCACACATACCTATAATCTCAGCACTCTGGGAGGATAAGACAAGAAGATGACAAGTTCAAGCCTAGGTTGGACCACTTAGGGATTCAGCAAGGCTTTGTCTCAAAATAAAAAATAATAAAAGGGCTGGGGGTGTAGTTTAATGTGAAGGTTCTGAGTTCAATAGCCAATACCAAAAAAGAAAGGGAAAGGAAAGGTGAAATAAAAGAAAAGTTTTCCTGTAGACAGAAAGATATTTCTGGAAATGTATTTCCAGGAAATTGGTGCAACTATCTGGTCATACTAACCCAGGAGCAATGCTAAAAGAAACAGCCTTTTTAAAGTTAAAAATGAATAAAAAAAAAGTCTTACTCTGAGAGAGTTTAAAAGTTCAGGCAGTGTGAGACACTAAAACTCTGGCTCTGTTACAAGGTAGGGTCTTCACTTGGAGGAAGCAGCAGTACAGACAACTGCATTTGGCAGGGGGCACATGATGTATCTGGGGTTCCGCCTGCAGCCAGTTTATCTGCTTCCAGGCTTGAGGTGTCCCCTGGGTCAGGAGCAGTACTGCTGCGGACACCAGTCAGTCACTCTCCCCAGCGGCACCAGAGGACAAATGGCCCAGTTTAGTGCTCTCTTCTCCTGACATGGTGGTTGTCACAGGGCTGGAGAGCAGAATGCAGAGAAATGAGAAAGACAACAATTTTCACAGCACAGAAACAGGTGAAAATGTACCATAAGCCAGTGTGTGTATGTGTGTGTGATCCCTAGATCCCCTAGAACAGACCTTTTTTCTCTTTTTGAACTTTTGTTAGTTTATTTATTTATTTTTATGGCCAGCTCAGCCTCCCCTGAGGGCAGGCCTGGCGCAGCATGTGGTGCTGGGGATTGAACCACGGTCCCTGCAGCTGCCTAAGCCTTCCTAAGCAGGCACTTTAGACCACTGAGCCATCCTGCCAGGGCCCTAGAGCAGACCTTTCAATCATACAAATAGTCTATTGGTCATGCATGTCATATCTTGGGCTTACTACCACTGCCCTAGGGCTTCACTGTCGCCTATGCAAAGAACATTCTTCCCAGGCCCAGAGCCCTAAACAGGCCCTAAGTCAGAGGGACAGTTATAAAGCTAATATCAACAAAAAAAATTTTTTTAAAATTATCTATCTATCTGTCTGTCTGTCTGTCTGTCTGTCTGTCTATCTATCTATCTGTCTGTTGTTTCTTTTTTTTTAAATCCCTTCAGGGTTGTTTTGATAGTATCCCCGAAGAACATATGCATTTTAGTTGAAAAAAATGTTTATTTTTTTAAAATAATAGCTTAGTAATGGAATAAATATAACTCTTCATTTAGAGTTACCCATCTATATGAACACTAGTATCTATGATCTTACTTTCCACATTTTAAAAAGGGTATGTTTTTAATTCTTTAGCATTTAAAGGAGGGTGCCTTGCTATGGCAAGAGCCCATGGACAGGATTAGCCAATAATAAAAACAAGAAAACATGGCTCTTCTTGCCACGGGGCCATTCAAAGTTACTTCCCCCAGCCCCCAAAGGAAACTGGAGAAGAGGATCGTGGCCAGGGAGCCCCCACTCCTCTCCTGCTACCCTCACAGCTCATAAAGGCCCTTTATTGCATGTGCACTTACCCAAGTAGGAAATGCATCCGGGGTACCTACAGTGTTTTTTTCCATTTGTTTTCTTTTCAAACATTTGATCACTGGCTGGTGAACTGTTTGGGCCCACAGAGATCTCCAGACCACCAGCTCATGTATTTGAAAGACATCTGTTTGTTTGGAGAATGCAAATGTGGCCTACCTCAAAGACTGACAGGGGAGAGGTGACCCAGTGCGCCAGCCAGGGAGAGGCTTCCAATCTGGAGATCACTCCCAGCAGAGCCACTTAGCCCAGCCCCAGCATCCCAGGGCAGGGTCCACAATTAAACCAAGCTGCCTCAGCCCTTGAGAAGCAGCAGGCAAATCACTTCACACCCAGTTGAAAGTATTAGTACTGGAAGAGGTCACGGCAGAGGGACTGGGAGGCTCCAAAGTGTGGCTCCTTCACCGAGGGCTGCTTGGTGCAGGACCCCGTAGCAGGATACCAGCTCCTACCAGTGGCCACTGGTCCCATCTTCAGGAGGGGAAAGCCCGCCCAGGAAGGTTAATGCCCGACTTTGATCTCTGTCAAGGCATACCAGCAAGAATTAATTTACATTTCAGATGAAAAGGTTGACAGCATGAAAAGACAGCTTGTTGCTGGTGTGTGAATGTGCCGTAATAGATCGGGAATTCTGAGAGGAAGTTCTGAGGAAGCTGAAGGGATAAGCCGCGGCTGCTTTTATTGGGAAGGAGATGAAAGGAAAACAAATTTCAATATGCGTTGCACTGCAGCAACATGTAGGCCAAATGCTTCCTAAATTTCAAGACCTGCTCTTTTAAAAATATATAACAAGTCTTAGCAATACCATTTAAAAAAAAAGATCACTTGAGGGCCAAAACTAGAAGTACAAACAAAGGCATTTAACAAAGTGCTTTGTTGAAAAAACAATTAGAGAGAAACCTCAGAAAATGACCTGAAGTGGCTTTGCTAAGCTATCGTCCTTTTTGTAAAGCCTCCTCCAGCAGGTTTGAGAGGTGAGGGGGCCTGGCTCTCAGTACCAGGGAAACACCTGGAGGCACAAGGAGGCGCTTACACAGAAGGGTTGTGTGTTGGAAAATCACACCTCCACATAGTTGGGAAAGAGGTGCTTTGCTCTTTAGATAAACACAAGCATGCCTTAAATTTAAAGATAAGGAAAGCCTCTCAAGTAAAATTACACTGCCCATAAAATGCAAATGCCGTTGCCTTACCCAAGACAGCATCTTCCCCACCATGGCAAAGGCAGCCCACCCCTTCCTGTTAATGATGTGTTACAGAAGGGCAGAGATTCTGCTTTCTCTCTGGCTGCCTCAGAGGAGAGCAGTGGTGGTGGTGGCACTGCGAGGGTGGTATGAGGCTTCCTTTGAGGCTACCTAAGACACTGCAAAGTTGGGCAATGTGCCTTCTAATGCTCCTCGGAAGGCAGGAACACCGTAGCTGTGAGATTATGGGAAGCAGGTGCTTATAAAGTTGAAAAATAAAAGAAGCGCCATAAAGCGACATGCTCTCTCCACAGGGGCACTAAGCAAAAGCACCCTAACCTCCAGGTGCTGGCTGACCAGATGCAGTCATCCCTGCCGTAGGCACAGGATGATGAAGCAGATCTCGTCACTTTGATGCTGCATTCCTTTGGCATTAACACAGCACAGAACAGGGAGCACTCTAAAGAGGATTCTCATATAAGGAAAACTGGATTTATGGTTTTTACATACTGGCCTCAGTGGTCCAACAATATGCGAGCTCAGAGCTTATATTTTAAAACATATGTTGGGATTTGGGCCAAACTGACAGATCAGAAATCAGCCTAGTATGATCTTTTGAAGGGAGACTCTGCGTGTGTGTACATGCATGTGTGTGTGCGTTTGTGCATCGCTGTATATGTGTGTATGTGTGTGTGTGCGTGTGTGTAGTTGGGCAAATGGAGTACAACTGACATTCTTTGAGACAACGCTTACTCTCCAACAATAATTGCACTCCTCTTTCAGAGACTTTGAAGTTGTGGAGCTTAGAATTGGTAGGGGAAAGTGTTAAATGTTACACGTTTACATTTAAATGGCACCCCTTCCTCCCAGATATTTTAGTTCTGAATGACAATAAGGCTTTAACAGTGGCCTTCCAGTCAGAGAAGAACCCCAGCAGCCTGCCCGGTTGGCCCTTAGAAGGCTGCAGCTGTCTTACTGAATAATGTGCTTGAGCTCACCCATGTCTGAAACCCAACCTCTCTCCCTATGGCTAGGTCCAGTGGCCTTTGCTCTCTCACTCTGTCTCCAGTTTCTCCAGTGTCTTTTGCTCACAGAGCCTTCTGGCAGGCTCTTCCAGAGCCCCAGAGGAATATGTAGCTTCAAAAGAGGGACAGAGGCCCAGCTTGGCAGCTACAGTGGACAAAAGTGTGGCAGAGCAGGCTGACCGGACAGCCAGGGAAGGAAGGAGTGGATGGGATCTCCTGGGACTCAGAGGCGAAGGAAACTGAGTCATAAGAGCCATGGAGTGCTTTGCCCGTGGGCCCTGCAGGACCACACCTGCCACCCGCAGCCTAGATTGGGACAAGTCCTTGAGTTAGTCCTCCTAGGTGATGCTGAGAAGCAGGCCTTGAAAATAATCTGACCTTTTAACCCGTGCTCACATTTCGCAGGTGAGGGACTCATGAGTACACGTGAGACCGAAATTTGCTTTCTTAGCAGTGTACAAAGCGGACTTGGTCCAAACCGTGTTCAAGTGCTGGCTCTGCCACTGACAAGCTGGGAGGTCATGGACAACTCACTTGGCATCTCTGGACTTCGGTTCCCTTCTTTATAAAGTCAGGACTGATAGGTTCTGGCCCTAGTATGAATTGCTGAATCACTATGGCGGTCATCAAGTATGGCTGAAGCCTTTACCTCCCACTTCTTCTCCAACTCAGCCCAGGGTGCAATTTCCTTCCACCTGTCCCACCACCTCAGAGAAGGCCCCAACCAGCTCCTCAGGTAAATCTAAACATCCTCCTCAAATCCCACCCCTGATAAAAGGCCATAAAAGCCTCAGTCTCCCTTTGTTCCAATTCAGAGAGTTCCTTATCTTCCCTGAATTCTGTCCGTGTCCTCCAAGAAAATAAAGCCTCTTTCCCTTTTTCCTTCTGCCTGTTTCTCTGCTGTGACACCGTGAAAAACCTATCAAGGACTATAGGCAGGACCTGGTAGTGTGTGCCTGTCATCCAGTACCAAGGCAGGAAAGAGGACTGCAAGTACCAGTCCTGTGTGGAGAACTTGACAGGACCATGTACCAAAATAAAGCACGGATGGTCTGGGAATGAAGCTGAGTGCGAGGGCCCTGGGTTCAGTCTCAGTACTGAATGGGACAGTCAGAGGACCCACTCTCAGGGCCTTAAGCCAAGCATGGTGTGCAGCGGCAGTGGCCACAGTGGCCTGTGCACACACACACAGGGAATGTATCAAATAAACACGAGGGCCCCCCAGCACTGCAGACTCACACCAGGGCTCCTGAGTTAGGAGCCTTTCCGCTTCTCTAAACTCATTTCAGCATCATCACAGAAGATTTTCAAGTGGACACTGAGAAATGATGTTTTAATTACCTGCTGGAATATGAACAGCAGACTCACTCCTTCTGTTGCTTATTTTCTTAAATTTCCTCTGAGCATCATATCTTCTCCAGGCTAAAAATATAAAACCATGTGCTAGGAATGACATTAATTTAACAACGTGCCAGAGAATTGATATAAGCTGTTCCCCTTCCAGTCTATTCTCTCTCTCACCCCCCACTTTTTCACCGACAAAATGAGCAGAGATACGTGAGCTATTGTGGGAAAGAGGGGCCTCCCTGTACTTGCAGAGTGGCTTTGAAAATGCTTCTGGGGGCCCGGCAGGATGGCTCAGTGGCCTAAAGCGCCTGCTTAGGAAAACTTAGGTGGCTGCAGGGACCGCGGTTCGATCCCCGGCACCACATGCTGTGCCAGCCTTGCCCTCAGCAGGCTGAGCCGGCCATAAAAATAAATAAATAAACAACGACAACAAAAAAAGAAAATGCTTCTGGGAGCCATTTTTGTTCAAGCAGTGAGTTTCCGGAACACTTGGGACCCCTGACAGGAGTTACTAGGGTCCCAACCCCAGTGAGGTGGTTCCCTGTCAGTCCAATTCATGGAGAGGGACTCGGACTCTGTATCGGAAAGGGGCCATGGAGGGATGGTGCAGAAGGCACTGGAATAGCATGACCCTTTTAATGTTTTTTTTTTTTTTTTTTTTTTTTTTTTTTTTTTTGGGTGGGGGGGAGAAAGAGAACCATGAGAATCAGAGAAAAAGATAGAGAGGAGTCAAGGGGCATAATAATGAGATGTAACAGTGGCTGAGGGTAGCTCAGAAGTCAGGAGCTGCTCCAGCAGGGGAAGCTGGGAGTGGGGAAGGCGTGGGAGTGGGGCAAGAAGGAGAAAAGGGCTGGGAAGAGGAGCTTTAGTCCTTTAGATACAGACCGAGGCATACGCCAGCCACCACGGGCTTGAGCAGCTCTCTTCAGCTTGCACACGACCTCAGCCTGAGTACCTCAACTATCTGAGAGGCTGAGATTGCTCAGGAGAAGATTTAAAGTCAGCCAAGGCACAGAATGGTTCAGGCTTCTGACAGCTCGAAGGAATCACTCACCATGTTCAAGATCTGGTGTTCTAACAACTGCTCATCGCTAGCACAGGAGCAGCGACACTGCTGTCTGGAGCACACACTGCCACTGGCCAGGCCAGCATAGGAGAGGCTAGAGGTTTGGTTTACAGTTCTGGCTGGGCTAGAAACACCTGCTGGCATGGCCCTGGAAGCTAGCCAGGCCTGTGCACATGTATGTATCATCTCAGTCATTCTGAGAGAGGGAACATGGGTCAGGTTTTACATTCCTGGATCCCTCACAATATCTCTATGTGCACTCTTGTCACAGCGCACTTTAGTGACCTTTGTGCCTCTGCAAGGTCAGGGACCCAGTGGTCTTCTAAGAGCCGCAGCTCCAGTGCCTCGTAAGGTTCAGACCTATGACAGACACTTGATAAGCATTTGCTGAGATGAAAGAAAGAAAGGAAGGAAGGAAGGAAGAGAGAGAGAGAAAGAAAGAAACAAAGAAAGAAAGAGGAGAAAGAAAAAGGGAATTGACACTGTAAACAGGTGAGCAGCTTTTGGTACTTAGCAAAAGGCCAAGACTTGGGGTGCCAGGTACGGGAACCTGTCCCCTTACCTGACTGGATGGTAATGGCGCCCTTCTCTCTCTTCTCTCTGAGTCTTTTATATCTCTTGGCTCCAAGCCACCCCTTGGTGTAGGCCTGCAGCATGACCACTCTGCCCATGACCTCTCGCAGTAGCAAATTTAATTGTTCAACGTGGTAATATTTGAGAAAAACCTGAAAGGAGGCATTAGTTTCCACATCACTCACAGGCTTTCCAGTAGAAGTCTACTCTGCTCCAGCATATCTAATGTAAGTAATAAAACTATTATCTAAATGGAGTTGGTGGGGCTAGGGAGATAGCTTGGCATTCTAAGTGCCTGTCTGGCAAGCCCAAGGATCTGAGTTTGATTCCCTGTACTGCATGCCATGCCAGCCCTGAATTCTGATGCACTGAGACTGCTACTGAAACCAGATGTGGTGGCTCACGTCTATAATTCCAGTGCTGCGAAGGCTGAGACGGGAAGATCACTATCAGTCTAAGTTGTGTAGGGAGACCCTGTGCCAACTAAATAAATACAATCAAAAAAATAAATAAATGGAGTTGATTTGATTTATGCTGTTATTATGGACACTTGGGGGACAAATATAATTCCCCTTCTCAGGCTACTGAGCTTTGATTATTGATGTAAATAGAAGATGAAGTCTGAAGTGACCCCAGGTGAAGTGACCCCACATGAAGTGACCCTGGGAGCTCTCCAGCCTCCATGGCCTCACACGGGAGCTCCACTTTCTCAGCTTGAGCTTTGCTCTCTTTACCCAGAGCCTTACTCTCTTACTGAGGTGAAACCACCAGGACCACCCACAGCCAGCCCGGAAGTTGGAGGAGTGGGGCCTGGCTGACCCACTGGGATCTGATTTCTGCTGAGGAGCTGCTGCCAACATCTAGGCTGCAGCTGACTCTGTAGGGCAGTTCAAGATGGGACCATAGAATCTGGCGTCCTGCAGGGACGTGAGGTGGCCCCAAATTAAAAGCTACACAAGATGCAATTAATAACCAGAATATGCAGTGAATAACACAACCACACTATAGTCTCACCACCACCATAATAGGACTTGTATGTTTACCTGTGTGGCAGAATATAAAGTGTTCAAAAAAGAGTTTAAATAAACTCTTCTCTTTCTTTCTTTCTTTCTTTCTTTCCTTTCTTTTTTTTTTTTTTTTTTGTGGGACCAGGGTTCAAACTCACGACCTTGCATTTGACAGGCAGGCACTTGTGCCACGGAGCTATCTCCCCAGCCCCTCTTCTTTTCTTTCTTTGCGGAACTGGGGATTGAACTCAGGCCCTTGTGCTTGCCAGGCAAGTGCTTATTCTACTGAGTTATC
>PVJA010010247.1:0-58046 GCA_004027025.1 Myocastor coypus
AAAAAAAAAAAAAAATAAAAAAAATAAAATCTGTTTTACTTAGCATGTGTAACTACCTAGGAATTGTTAGAAGTCACTTAATTTCTGCAGCATTCATTCAAGAGATTTGTTAGATACATGCTACACACCAGGCACTAGGCAATAAAATATGGTTTTGCTGCTGTAAGGTCATATTACCTCATACCATTAGAGACCTTGCGAGGCATCCTTCTCTAAGCATTTCAGGATGTCCTAATAGGTTAGGCAACAGGTCCAAATTGAAGATTCTCCAAATGACAGTTTGGTGATAACTAGACTGTGTTGAGTAGTTTAACCTCTGTAAGGAGAGGGACAATTTATCGCTCATCTTTGTGCTCCCTCCCCCATTTGCCTGGCAGTTTTTCTTACACCTGACAAATAATCAATGAAAAGGTTTTAAGTGAGTACAATTAAATATTTTATATACCATTCTATTTTCATAAATTTTGACATATGCTGTGTATTTTATAGGGGCAAGATAAAAGTCAGAAAAATAGCTTTGTAGATTTAAGCTATCCCTGAATTTTCAGCATATTCAGGGTCTGTAAAACCATTTTAATAATTACATACTAAAAGTATAAGACTGCTTGCAGAATGAGGATGTGCATTATAACTATGAAAATCAAAGCTTTTTAAATTACACAAGAAAGAAAGGAACTTTTCTGTGAAGGTGGTAGGTTAACAAAAAAATTGTCATTAAATACTGAATTGGACTGACTAGAGAAAATAATTGGTTTGAAAATGGTAAACCTGCTCTTGCAGCCCACTGAGGCCCAGCCGCCCAGAGCCGGAGTCGCCATCGCCATGTCTTCCGGGGCCAGCGTGAGCGCCCTGCAGCGCCTGGTGGAGAAACTCAAGCTCGAGGCCAGCGTGAAAAGGATCAAGGTTTCCCAGGCAGCCACAGAACTGCAGCAGTACTGCACACAGAATGCCTGCAAGGATGCCCTGCTGGTTGGTGTTCCGGCTGGCAGCAACCCCTTCCGGGAGCCCAGGTCCTGTACTTTACTCTGAAGACAGGAAGAAGTCCGCTGAGGAATCCCTTCAAGCGCAGTGATGAACGACTCCCTCCAAGTCTCAAGAGAATGCGTTTCTTTCACCAAAAGACTTTTAGATATTTCACACCTTTCTCGTGGCTGGGCACAGAAGCCAAATTTCTACAAAAGTTAATAATTTTCTACTCAAATAAGGAAAGTGAGTGAGGGAGTAGGGTTTTAAATAGTAATGGCCTGGTTCTTTTGCCGAAGTGCTTTATTTTAGTAAACAAGAACCTTACCAATCAATATGCCTCTGTCATAAGTGAGCTATTGGTGGTGTTATTCCTGGAATACCATGCATGCTTTATTTACAGGATGTTTACATTTTAGGAAGTGAAGTATTTTTGTCTATTAAAAATTGACTGTAATTTGTTGTTCCTAAGATTTTTATACTATAATAAAATTTGTTCTTTTCTCATGAATTTACAATTATCAAATGAAGACAAAAAATATAAACTGGTGGAAAGTAGACCCTCATCTAGTAGTGTCATAATTATTTTATAATTGGAAGATTTATGTTTAACACTAACCGCAGGAGACATTCCTTAGCCAAGTTCTTTTAAAAGATTAATATTTCTGTTGTGTATGAAGCATTTGATCCTTTTTCTCTTAGATTTCTGTACTTTATAGTAGAGGTTGCATTTTTTAAAAATTGAACATTATTTCACGTCCTGAAACAATATTTAAAATGCAAATGACATGTACAAGAATGCAAATAATTAAAAACAAACTCATGTGAAAATACTACCACCTAAAGGAATTCTTGATGCCACAAGTGTTTTATTTTGATGGTGTGCCTTTGATTTTATTTGAAACACTTTTAGAGAGATATTTTATTTTTCTTTGTAAAAATCTTTGAACAGTTTGGGAATAAAATCTCTGCTAAATTGAAAAAAAGAAAAAGAAAATGGTAAACCTAAAGCAGCCACTCTGGAATTACAGCTTTCATTATCTTATCTCCCTTGAACCTCCTGCCCCCATCCACAAACACTCAAGAGCTACTTTGTCTTCTAGAAAAATCTAGAGTTATTTCTATGGTATCCAACAAAATATTGTTTGCTTCAGCCCACCACAGTGTTTGGCAGTAAATTCTGAAAAAGCATAGTAAAATTAATGGTCAATGAACAATAAATAAAGATCTTTAAATTTTCTTTTAGTTTCAAGTTTTTTTTTAAAGCAAAGCAAACAAAGACATGGAAGCTGATGTTTGTTTGTTTGTTTGTTTGTTTGTTTGTTTGTTTTTGTGATACAGGGGATTGAACTCAGGACCTTGTGATTGCCAGGGAAGCACTTATTCCACTGAGATATCTGCCCAGCCCAGAAACTGATATTTCTAAAATAGAACTTATACCTTCCATGTGATTTTGTAGAACCTTTTCTTTTAACCATTGACTCTCCCAGTTGTAGAATGGAATCTAGGTAAGCTGAGAAGTCTGCTTTTTTGGGTTTTATGAAATAAGCAACTACTCCAACAAAAACTGAATAGGTCAATTTTGCTTCAACAACTTAAGCTAACAGCCATCAAGTGAATGCAGTAACAAGAAACTTACTCTACTGGGGACTTCAATGTTTTCTATTTTGTGAACTATGACTGTGTCATTCCTGATGGAGAGAAGGCCCAGGTGCTTTGTGAGCAGTGGACTTTAGACCAGAATTTTCTTCATGTCATCTGCCATTAGTCTCCTCTTATTTTTCAATAGTGTATCATCTCTTCTCTTAGCAAATTTACTGTATTGTATTCCTCCAGATGCTGCTTAAACATAAAAGAGCAGAACAAACTCTTTAATCCTTGAAACTCCTAGCACGGATAAGATAGGAATAAAAGGAAAGAAAAGTTCTTTAACATAAACCTGTAATCATTGGTTCTTTGGTCTCATATTTTCTTTTTTTTTTTTTTTTTTTTTTGTCCTTTTGAGACAGGGTCTCACTATGCAGTTGAGGCTGGCCTTGAGCTCACTTTTGTAGCCCAGGCTGGTCTCGAAGTCGCACCAATCCTCCTGCCTCCGCCTCCCGAGTGCTGGGATTACAGGCGTGAGCCACCACGCCCGGCCGCTGGTCTCATATTTTCATAACAAGGAAAAAACCACTTGAATGCTGGAGTTTAAATATTATTTTGAAGACACAAATAGAGCTTACTGTTTTGATTAGCACAGTTGTAAGAAGAAATACATCTACATCATTAGAGTGTAATAAAAAATTAGACTCTAACTTTCAATTAATGTGAATATTTAATTAACTATATCATACCCCTTGAACATACTGATAAAATGAAGATTTCAATTTGCTTCCTTGGCAGGGGGTACAGCTCAGAGGTATAGCACTTCCCCGCTTTGCATGAAGCTCTGCTTTGCATGCATGTCTTTACCACTGGAAAAGAAATTCCTTCTTGCAAAATCAATACAAGACAAATATAAATCATACTGACCATGTATATTTTGCTGTCAAAATACACCTGTAAAATCATTGTTTTTGCTTGACAAAAGTCACAGCACTGCTCATGGTGTCTCTTTCAGTGACAGTCTTGAGCTCGCACAGAAAAAATACAGATAGGTAGAAAGGAGATGAAGAAATTTAATTTAAATGGTACTTTAAAGAAAGCCTTCAGATACAATCAAAATTACCCAGACTTACAATCAATTTTCACTCCTTGTTCTACTTTTTTTTTGTTCCTGTCAGCCCCTTCAAAGAGGAGCCCAAAGCAGATTTTCTCAGGGATGTCTCCACATTAAAGCATACATATGTGCAAGACACCAGCAACAGCAGCAGGCAGCATGGAGTAGAGAAGAAGACAAGAGCACAAGCACAATGTGCATCTTTATTGAATAATTCCTATCCAGGTTGTTACCTCATATTTCCATTCTTAGGTACCATGGTAACCATCTCACTTTTTACCTGTGTTTGCCTGTGCTAAGTCATCTTACCCTGCACCTGTGCTAGACAGCAGGGTCATGTGCTCAGGAATCCTTAGACCTCTGAGCTTTGAAACAGACGAAGTGGTTCCCCACACTTCATTCCTTCAGGTTCCTCACTCCTCAACTCCTGAGAGCCTTAAAATTACAAACCTGTATTAGTCAGTGCTTACTAGAGTCAGGTGTGGAAAAGCACAAGACATCTATCAGTCTGTACATTGGAGACCTGAAGAGGACAATTGAGGACTTGGAGCCCAAGATGATATCCCATGAATGTCCTTGACAGGAGGCACAAGAATCCACTCTGGGAGACAGAAAGATCTGGGCCAGGAAGATGAAAGGTAAGCACTGGAAGCTGCAGTATTCATGACAAGAGTCTGAAGGGTCTAAGCCAGAAAGCTGAGGTGTCCACACTGAAAGCCAGGATACAACACCCAAGCTGAAGACGAGGATTGAACCATCCCCAAAGAAAACAGAACCACTGAAACTCTTCAGAAGAAAAGCAGCCATAAGGAAGCGCTTCTGAGGCAAGCAGCTGAAATACTCCCCACCTGCTCTGCTTTGATACTGCTCCACCAACATGCCTCCTTCGGTGGACCTTCTGACCCATGCTGACTCAAGTCAGGCAGCCATTCCTCACTGACATTGACAATTAATCAATGTAGTGGTTGATACATTGTGTTAACTTGGCTGGATGACTCAGTGGCTCAGTTCCCTGTTGGTGAGGGTCCCACCCTGGGGTATAATTGGTTCCTCCCTTGAGCATGACCAGGACCTGCCTAGGATATGATTGGTTCCTCCCTCCAGTGGAATCAGGGCCCATCCTAGGATACAACTGGTTATACCCTCAGGCACAATGGGCCCATCTCAGAGTGACTCAACACAAAGAGACTTTATAAAGCAGCTGAGAAAGAAGTCAAAGTCCCACTTCATTGGAGAAACTTGAGTTTTCGCATTCTGCCTGGACTTCATCGTCTGGCTTGCAGCACAGAGTCTTCAGCTTCCAGCTTGGATCTTTTGCCTTCCATCACAGAATCTTCAGTCTTCCATCAGAGACCCATCGGCCAACAGATAGAGACTTACATGGAGCACTGCAGTGAGTTTCAGACCTTGGGACTTAATTCTTCAGTCAGGGATGTGCAGATGCCCTCTGCGTGCTTCCTCATCTGACTCTGTGGCTATTGTAAGCCAATCTTATAATTCCTTATATATTGTATATTTTGGGTTAATATCTATTCCTTATGTTATATCTGTTCTGCTCCTCTAAGTAAAATTCTGACCAATACAGTCAACTAATCACCAAGAAGTCTAAATGGGGCTCATGCTTTTCCTCCAATGCTATAAACCCACAATTTCCATGGACTTCTACTCTCAAGAAAACAGAACTATTAGTTGGGTACCTCATATCTAAACTCCAAACACATGCAAAGGGGCTACATTGTAACCTAGCTTATTGGTGGGTAACCTGTAGAGACACATATGCTACATCATCTGTCTTGAAGATAACCCCCAAACTATACAAATACTTCCCAACTCCAGATCATAATGCATCTGACTCTTGAGCCCTGGCAATGAAAATCTAAGGCTGGACATGTACTTGGGGGAACATTCACTCATATATATACTACATATCCTTTTATGAGCGTGTACTTCTTGGCTCTGCTGAATAAATCTGCCTGTATTCTCACCCACATGTCCTGAAATGCTTCATATGACAAGGGTGAAAAACCTACTCTATGGGGGAAGAGGCCCCCATCTTCTTTTTAGGGACATCTGCTATTCCAGGTGCTAAGAGCCTGTACAAGTGATTCCTACATAAACCAACTCTAAAAGTTCAGATAAAGTGTAAGGATTACAAATGTGATTTAAGAAATGCAAAGCTATTATCCATTTAGAAATCTGTTAGCCATATGCTTTCCATTGGACCCGCATTCACATAAAATGCTCTCCAATGAACAAGAGCTTGAGTAGAAGGAGGGAATATAAACTTTGCAACCCTCTTTAAAATCCCGTGAGATCACTGTGATAAGGACAACCTATAAAGGACATATGGGCGGAGGAATACCCTGAGGAACAGGTATGACATTTTGCCTATTCCTCCAGCAGGAGTCAACATACAATGAAAAACTACTGGCTGACATGCTAGAACACACCTGCAATCCCAGCACTTGGGATGCTGAGTCAGGAAGATCATTGTGAATTGAAGACTACATAAAGAGTTCAAGGTGGGCCTGAATTACATAGTGAGACCCTGTCTCAAAACAAAACAAAGCAAAGCAAAACAAAACAAAATAATATAAATCAAAAACCTATCTCTCGACAGTGTTTTCATTTTAAATTGTATACCATGGTCAAGTTGTTTTCTGGGTTTTGTTTTGTTTTTTTATTTGTAATTGGGATTGAACTCAGGACCTTGCACTTTCCAAGTAAGCATTTATTCTGCTGAACTGGCTCCCTGGCCCAAGCATTGTCAAGTTTTTGGCACAGAGTTTTGCCTTAGCTTCCATGACACATGTCAAGATTTTCCTGCTATTTTACCAGGCTCCCCTTTTCAGTGTCCTTTTGCTAGTTTCCTCCCTAAACTAAATATGGAGATATCTCATGGTTTACACCTTGGGCTTCTTTTCTTCTCCCTCAGCTCCTTCCGTTGTTACTTCCATCCAGGACTCTTACAATAAGTATCACATGTAATCCTATGCTTCCCCAAAGTATGTGTCCAGTCCCAGATTTTCACTACAAATTCTGACTCCTAAAGCCCATCTGATATTTCCTCACATATATGAAAAGTATCTCAAGTTTAATATGTTCACAATTGAGCCATTGATTTCTCTTCATCACTTCTACCTCATTTCTACTCTTCTCCATCTTATTTAATAATCTTGCCACCCACTCAGGTTCTCAACACGTAAATATTCCTTATATTGGCATTTCTTATGTGCTTTGATTCCAAATATGCTACTGCCACCTGGACTACTTTGCTGGTAGTAGTAAGATGACCAGTCTTCCTTCTTCCTCCCTAACCCTTTCCAACTCCATTTTCACATATAGGGAGATTCTTTTAAAATGACATCAAGCCAAAAAAAAAAAAAAATACAGCGAGCCACTCACCTTCTTAGTATGCATTATTTAATGACTTTCCAGTGGCTTCCCGGTGTATTTAGAAAAAGTCTGCACTCTTTTCCTAATGTGGTCTTTATAGTATTACTTCTTCTTGTATCTCTGTAATTGCTCTGTACATAGACATGGATGGCTTACATTAGCTTCTTCCATGCCAACATGCCATGCCAATCTGTTCTCATTTAAAGCCCTTTCATCGCCTGCTCTGTCTTCCCAGGAGGCATTTTCAGAGCTCTTTCCATGGTTAACTCATTCTCATTCTTCAAGGATAAACTCAAACATTACCACAAGGAAGTTCTTCTGGTCTTCAGAGAGGCTCCTGCCACACTTCACAGTGTCTGTATTTCAACCTTTTGAACTAATCACAAAACCAACTGCCTTCTGTCTCCTCTATCTGCATCTTAACAGGGCCCCTGTGATCCCTCTATCAGAAGAATCTCTAGAATTTGCCCTGAAAAACTGATGGTCCTCTCTAATTAGTAAATTTTTTAAGAAAATGACAAAATTACCACGTCGTTTCAGTTTTGGGTTCCTTTATAACATTTACAAATAACCCAACAAAGCCAAAAGAATCACTCATAAAATTTCTTCTCTTATTAAAAAATTAAAATGAAGCCGGGCGTGGTGGCTCACGCCTGTAATCCCAGCACTCGGGAGGCTGAGGCAGGAGGATTGGTGCAAGTTCGAGACCAGCCTGGGCTACAAAAGTGAGCTCAGGACCAGCCTGAACTGCATAGCGAGACCCTGTCTCAAAAAGACAAAAAAAAAAAAATTAAAATGAAACAGAAAAATTATCCAATTGATTTCTAATTAAGTAGGATAGCAAGGCCCCTAAAGGAGCATTTGTCAAAAAGTCATCTTCTAGATCCTGAAAATATTCTGTTCTTATAACCATCCGCCATAAAAATAGAATGTTTGTTGACAGCATTCTTGGAAGAGTGTCATTGCTATTATTCCTTTTGAATAATTCAAAACCATATCTGCATCTCAAAACAAAGACTACAAATGATGATACAATGGAAATTAGCTAATTTTAAAAACAATGGGAAAATATTTAATAAGGAAACTCACGATTAGTATGATAATTTCAAAGTACTGTAGCAAAATGGCAATGGATATATTTTATTTCTCTACAGATTTATCAAATTCTCTTAGAATAGGCTTGCTTACTTCTCTGTAAAAATTTACTATACAAAGGATGTAAGTTCAGTTCTAATACTTACATTTTCAAATTTTAAGACTCTTGTAGTTGATCAATTAGCTAATTCCAAACCTAGTATGTACATACTAGTAAGCCGATAGACACCTGCTGTATTAATGATTTTGATTCAGCAAATATCTATTGAGCACACATTATGTGCAAACAAATATGCTAATTGCTAAACAATAGTAAGAGAAGAACTAATAAAATTTAGGAATTGAGACAATGAACTTTGAAAAGCCCTATAATCCAGTCCTGATTCCATCATCTGATGACTGAATTATTTTGTTAAGTTACTTAACCTCTCTAAACTTCGTTTTTTCCATAAAACTAAAAGTATGGCACAAGTGCCTGCCTGGCAAGTGCAAGGTCATGAGCTTGAACACGGGTCCTGCCAAAAAAAAAAAAAAAAAAAAAAGGTGTAGAAGAATCAGCACAGCACCGAATAAATCATAAATGTCCCAAATACTTCTTCAGGTTATTATAATAATTAATATTGTATAGTCCCTTTCTTCAAGGGCTTTGAATGTAGTAAAGGATGTAAACTTGTATACAGTGATTAAATAATTGGACAAAGAGCATGCCACGTATGTTGATCATTTTGCCATCACTTCAACAAAGTACCTGATATTCACATAATAAAGGAAGAGAAGATTATTTGGCCCAAAATTTCAGAGGGTTAGGTCCATAGTCGGCTAGCTTCAAAGCAGAAATGGCATGGCAGAAGGGTCTAGTGAAAGAAAGTTGCTCAACCCATAGCATCCAAGAAACATAAAGACAAGATCAGAGAGAAACTTATACTGTCCAAAGGTATACACACGTGACCCAACTTCAAATAGGCCCTATGTCCTAATAGCACATTCAGCTATAAACTCATCAGTGGATTATTCTACTGACAAGTACAGGCCCCCATGATCCAATCACCTTCAGTAAGCCCCACCTCTGACCACATGAGACTTTAGGGAACATCTTAGATCTAAACCTCAACGTGGCAGGAGATTTGGGCATGGCTAGCCAGCGGAGCAGGTGGGCATGATCTGTTGCTCACAGAGAACTGGAACTCAAGTTCCAAAGCCTTGCACATGATATCAATAAAAAATGCTATTTTTAATTCGTCTGGCAAAAGATCAAGCAGGCCACACTCATTCTGTTAAACATATTTCTTTTTCTGTCTTTAATAAATGTAAAACCTTGTTACCTTTTGCATGGGTCTTGGAAAATTTGTTATTCAAGATAGCAAAAGCTGGCTCTAGAAGGACCCATGAAACTCCTAAACCCTGGATATAACAACACCTGTTTGTCCATAGATAAGTCAATTCAAGCTCCAAGTTTATGAGCTACCTTTACTCACTTGATGACATTTTGTCATAGCTTAAAATCTTGATCCTGTCTCCACACAGAAACTACTTTGTTATCTGAGATTAACTTGAACAATCTGATTTTAGAATGAAATTTAATTTGGTCATCTTATGAGGTAAAAGATTATTAATATCCCATTGCCTTATAAAAGTAAGGTTGATAATGTTCCTTTGCTGACAATCCCTCTGTGTGCTCTTCTAAAACTCTGAGTGAAATTGTCGATGAAGATCATGTAATTCTTAAACTAGAAATATTATTATTAAAGCCTAACTTCAGTTATGCCTTCAGCATCCAAGAACGTATTCCTAAATGTTCACAGCAGAGCAACAAATGAAGTAAATGAGTGACACAATTAAATTAAAAAGAGCTAGAACTTTTAGAAGGAGCATGTTGAGTGTGATTCCAGCAGCCAGGAATACTACATACATCTCTAAGAACCAGGAATGAGTAAATCCTTTTTCTCAAGATTTGCTTCAAGGCAAGTCTTTTTGTCCAGTGATAAAATTATCTGCATAATTCAGTTCGGCAAACATCTATAAAATATTCTTATGTGTTGAGTGCTATATATTCCAGAGCTAAATAAGACACAGTTCTTTCAGTCTAAGAGTTCTCATATCAATGGGTGAACTACTTGTCCATTTATTCTAAAATGTAGATTAAAATGTTAGTCATATTTATCATCTTTAAAACTGAGAAGCATCTTTTAATCAATGACAATTTATACCTGCTAGGAGCTAAGTGACATTCATGATGTAGTTGTTAATGCCTGCATTAGTTATTTACTGCTGTGTAACAAATTACTCCACAACTGAGTGACTGAAAATAGCAATATTTATTACAGAAATGTTTTTGTAGATCAGGAATTCAGGCATGGCTCAGCTGCATCTTCAGGCTCCAGAACTCCCACGGGCTTTATTTGAAGTGTTTTCTAGAGCTGTAATTATCTTAAGGCTCAACATGAGCTGGGTTTTCATCTTCAAGCTCACTCAAGTGACTGTTGGCTGCTTGATCTATTGGATGAAGGCCTTGGATCCTGATGAGTTGGTAGCCAGAGATGTCCCTTGATTGCTTACCTCATGGAATGTATAGGTTAGCTCATAATGTCACATCTGGTTTTATTAAAGTGAGAAAATGAGAGGGGGGATGGCAGGGACAAAAGGAGAGAGAGACGGAGAAAGAGATAGAGACAGAGATAATATCAGATAGTAAAATTTTCATTCCTAATCTCAGATCTCCGAAAAGTTATTTCACTGGGGCCAGCAAGATGGCTCAGTGGTCTAAAGTGCCTGCTTAGATAAGCTTACACAACCACTGGGACTTTGGTTAGATCCCCTTCACCACATGCTGCACCAGCCCCACCCCCAGGGCAGGCTGATCCGGCCATAATATAAATAAATAAATAAATAAATAAATAAATAAATAAATAAATACTACATTTAGGGGCTGGGGAGATAGCTCCATCGCGCAAGTGCCTGTCTGGCAAGCACAAGGTCGTGAGTTCAAACACTGGTCCTGCAAATAATAATAATAATAATAATAAAGTTATTCCATTACCTTTGCCAAATTCTATCCATAAGAAGCAAGTCATTCAGTGCAGCTCATACTCAAGAGGAGGCTTGTACAAGAGACTATTTAAAAAGCAAGAACCATTAGAAGACACTTTGGAAGCTGTCTCCCATAGTTGACTATGATTATGGAGTTTAGTTTTTCCTAGGACATGACTGGGACACAGAAACTCTGAGGTATTTCAATCAATAAACCATTTAGGAACAATTTGAGAAAGGATGATGGATCCTACTTGCTGTCTGAAAGTGTTTTGTCAGCACCTTCAAATAACAGAATGGATTTCAGGCCTTGGAAACAGAGCCAGAGACACTAGAGAAACATGTATGAAAGCAATGCTTCCATACCAAGGCCAGTAGTGGGGCAAAGCCATGCAGGAAAAGCTAGAAATGGACACTTCAGAGTAATAAATAGTGTAGAAAAGTTCAACCTTAAATGGGAAAGGAAGCCCTTAACCAATTTAGTTCATATCTATTTTTATAGATATATAATGTGATATATGATGAAACTCTATATCTAAATATGTATTAAACAGACTATTAAAAAGATTAAAATTACAATCTAATAACATAAAATTATGTCAGAATTTAATTGCAAAATTTTTTCTTTATAGATTTTACATGAAATCATGTCCTACAATTAGGGGCATATTAAATTCAGTATGGTGAATGCAAAGCACAGGGGTGAGTTGTCACTGCTTGTACAATCTCCAATTGTGCCTGACAGTTTGCAGTCTATCAAGATGTATCCAGCTAGAACTGGAGATACACACCTATAATCCGGGCAGTTGCAGGAGGATCACAAGTTCAAGGTCAGCTTGGGCTCCATAGTGTGTTCAACACCACCTTAAAGTACATACCAAGACCCTGTCACAAAAATCCAAAAAAGAAATAGCTGCATCTTAAGTGGATCATGAGATTTAGAAATACCTGACTTAAATCCAGTAGCAATGAAAAACTAGACCTTCTGAAACAACAGGAGAAAGAAATCTCATATACGCAAGCAATAAAAAGGAAGAATTAAGGAATGACCAAAAAAATGACCCCTCATGCATACAACAAGGACTTTTCATGATGTCAGGTAACTTCTTGTAAGGTACAGCTGTGTTCCCAACTTGGAATCTTAGAACCCGGGAGTTAGGCATAACTTCCAAGGTGCAATGACTCTACTTGCTCATGCACTGCTGAGTACAGAATGGCAAAATAAGATCTCAAGCATTTTTAACTGCATTAAAGAAGGTTTGCTATTAACAAAACATACGGTATTGTCAAGTGTACAGTCATAAAATCCTTTGACTTAACATTATCTTAAATTGTGATTGTGAGATTGACTTTAGGGGCAATAGAAATGCAACTGCCATCTAGGTTCCATTAACATGGAACTGTTAATGTAAAAAAATGTGCGATCTGTGACAAAATTCTAGAGACTACTACCCACGGACTTCCTGAGTTGCAAATCTAAACATATTCAGCAATGATTAATTTCCTACATCCTTGGGCCTTTAGAAAAATCATTGATCTTTGTGTTACTGGATAAAGACCCATCCCTTGTTATTACTCTTCCTACTTAAAATTTCATAGCCATAGATAAAACTTGTCATGACTTTCAAAAGAACTCCATTTTTATTCCAGCTTTGAAAGGAAACCCATTTTGATTCTGAGAATAATGAATAGGATACTGAAAGGTTTTCTTTTTCTCTTTTGCTTCCTTAAAGCCATACTTTTTCTTTTAGCTAAAAGCAGTCCATCTTTTATTTTTTAAATAATTGCCCTAAAAAAGACTATTGGTTTAATTTTTTTTCAATTTGTTATATAACAGGAGCCCAAAATACCAAAAATTAGCAATATGGTAACACTATTAACTCTTTCACAGCCAAAATGATTCATTTGCTTACCACCACACTAAGTTAGTCATAATTGAGCTACATTTTTAACAAAGTGAAAGGTGAAAAATATATTAAATTTGCTCTTATTAAGAAGTTTTTTATTTATAGCCAGATATGCAGGTGAATTCTGTGATCCCAAAACTTGGGAAGCTGAGGCAGGAGGATTGTTGTGAGTTTGAGGTCAGCCTGGGCTATGTTGTAAGTTCAAGGCCAGTCTGAGTATATAGCGAAAACTTATCTCAAGAAAACAAACAAACTGCTATGTCTAGTTATCCCCCCAAAGCCTCATGTAGTCATTGGGCAATGACTTCTATAGATTGAGACTTGATCCATGATCCCTGAAATTATGTGTTTTAATACTGATGGGATTATCGGTCTGAGTAGGGCTGGGATTATGGGTGTGGTCTGGGGCAGATATCCTAAGGCAGAGAGCCTGACTGGAATATAAAGAGAGACAGAGAGACAGACTAGAAGTGTTGCTCTCTGAGGCCCTGTTTGGTTGGCTGCCTCTGTCACCATTTTGTTGCTGATCCACCGCCATGAACTGCTGCTCTCTGCCCTGTGCCACTCAGCCTTGGATCCAGCCGAGAATGGACTGAAACCTCCAGTAATTGTGAGCTAAATAAGCCTTTCCTCCCTTCATATCGAGTGTCGGATATTTGTCCCAGCAACGAGTAAAAAGTAACTAAGAAAGACACTAACAAAAAACACAATAAAAAGGGAATTTTGGATTCATAAGAGGGTTGAAATTTCTGTTAACTGACATAGACTTAACAAAGAAGAGCCAGGGAGGTAGCTCCATGGCATAAATGCCTGCTGGGGAAGGGCAATATCCTGAGTTCAATCTCCCATACAAAAAAATTCCCCTGAATAAAGAATTCAGGCACATGCTCATCTGGATTTGCACATAACCTGACTACAGTTGACATTTGTTAACTCATGGTCAAAAGGATTAACCCAACTTGAGTGTGTGTTATTTTGAATAAAGCAAACTTTGGTAGATCATAGATCATGTTCATCTAATAAAAGGCAGAATAGAAGATATCTGCCTGTAGCCCTGTTCAAATGCTAAATTTCTCAAATATCCAATTAATAAGGAACACGGAAGTGAGAAGCTATATTTTCAATTAACCACTTGATATTATGCATAAGGTGTGGATATGAGACCAATTATTATTTGAGTCTCCAGTGAAGAAATATATACTGAATAACTTGTATGTTCTCAATGTGAGTCTAGAACTTAATAAACATCACTAGATGAGATATACTTAATGCTTCTGCTCTCAGAAAGCTTGAACTATGGTGGGGAGATAGGAAAGAAACCAGCACAAATCAGTGTTAGAGACATTTAAAAAAAAAAAAAAGATTAATTCAGGATGTTTTAGAATGATGGGAGGGGTTATTGACCCAGTGGAGAAGAATGAAAGGTAGCTTTAGTTAGGTACAGTGGCACACACCTGGGCTCCCAGGATTCTGGGAGACTGAGCAAGGAGGACCACAAGTTCAAGCCCAGCCTAGGTAACTTAGCAACTTAGTGAGACCTTGTCTCAAAGCTATTTTTCAAAAGGCCTGGGGTTATAATTTACTATAAAAGTCCTGTGTTCAATCTCAGTACTAAAAAGAAAAGGGAAAAAAGTTCTCAGAGCGAGTGAATCCAGTAACCTTAGGGAACATAGGAAAGGGTGGAATGCGATGGGAAAGTAGTGGAATGTCTGAACAGAGGAAAGAACTGGTAGAATTAAGAAACTGAAAGTAAGAATTTATCCCATTACTATGCACTGAAACAGGGAACAAAATCCCCAGAACACTTTACTGGCTTTTGCGGTCACCTTTACCTTTAAAAAAAAAAAAAAAGATGGCATAGTTAGTATGATACTTTACATACTGCAGAGACTTTAATGTAAATGATAGCTGCCAATAATACAGAAGTGAATGGCTGGCAGGCTTTGAATACATGAATACCTTGAAAGGACAACACACATCTGTCTGAGCCACTATGCATTCTTTCAACAGCTGGAGAAACTGACATGTTCCTCTGCCAGCTGAAATGAAAAAAAAAAAAAAGATTCTTCATTCAAATACTGAGACATCTCTATAGATTTTTTTCCCACATTTTTGGGAGAATAAATTATTTCACGTATATATGATTAAGTCAGTACTGAAATATGATCCAGACTACAAATATTTTTGACACAACAAATTCCAGGGAGACATCCAGGGTCAAAAATGAAATTAGACTGTGGTAAGGGAATTCGAACCCATGCTAGAACATTCATCAGTGATGCTTCCATTCAGGATAATGTGTCACCTTATCAAGACATCCAGCTGATTGACATTCTTATGGAGAGTTCAAATTTTTTCCCACCCCTAAGTCCTTACTTCTATCATCACATAGGCCTTAAATTGAAGATTGAGCTAGAAATATTACACCTATCAGCAGTCTCCTGGCACATTATTTCAATTTCCATTTGTCAAGTCCGACTCACATGTAGGCAAAGCAGATGTTACACTATCAAGTCCCAGACTTAGTCGGTATTGAAGGCTTGGGCAGTGGGGAGCAAGCTAAGCATTTTCATGCAATTGTCTGAAAGATGAACGTATCAGAACCCTTTCTTCTGCATTTGAAAGGATTAACTCTGAAACTCAAGATAGATAGATAGTTAGATAGATAGATAGATAGATAGATAGATAGATAGATCTTGACCTCGAGACCTTCTGCATATAGGCAGGAACTTATGCCACTGAGCCATTTATATGATAAAAATATAAAGCATTAAAATTAAAAATGGCTAAAGTAATTTCATTTGGGGAGGGTATCATGAATCCTTAACCATTTCAAGTCTCTGTTTAAGAATAACATTTTACTATTTTGCTAGCTGGATAATGCAGAAATTTAAATGTTTGATAAATAAGGCCACAGCCTACAAATGTTGGAGTTGTGGGGTGTCCATTCCAGTCATTTCATTTGTATAAATCACAATAAGCTATACCCCCAGGTTTGCACTATAGTCATCTTACTCGTAAAAACCCTTAGATGGTTAATACCTGCAGAGTATCTGCTTTCATCAGTTCATCTGTTTGCATCAAGTGGTCCTTCTATTTTCCTTTATTTCATTGTTGTGCCAAGGTCATCATTTAAAATAAGGCAAAGGAGATGTCAAGAGAGAAATGAAGGAGTGTCTACCGCCACCGCCTTCTCTCTGCACTCTTCTCCCCAAACACACAGCTGGGCAGATGAGTGACTTTTGAGCATCAGTAAAGGGGAATTATGCAGAAAAGCCAAAATGGCTGTGTTGGTTTACAAGAGTGGGCTATTTCTGAACCAAATTCAATGCCGAAAGGTGGAGAAGGTGCTGGCTTCTCTGAAGTAGCAGCAGCAGGAGGCCATGGAAACCATACAGCAGCAATCACTCCAAGCTGCGATGTCACAGATCACACAGGGACTGGAGAAGCCCTGATGAGGCCAGAACCAACCAGGGCCAGACATGTCCCTGGGCACTTGTAAAATTCTGCTCTGGGCACTGTTGTCATAGAATTAGGAAAAAAGGCTGAGGCTAGAAAGGGTACAAAAGGTATGAACACGACGATACATGCAGCTGCATCTTCTTCGCAAGCAGATATAGCCTGAGGTATTTAGAATTCTAAAATGTAGCTTTGGTTAAAAAGTATGTTTATGAACTTAAAGCTCTGTTGTTTCCTAAAGCCATGAAAATAGAAACAATGCTTTCAAAAAGAATGAAAATGCAAAGGCAAGTATGTTCAGTGTCACTTAATAGCTATCCCAAATTCTATGAACTTTGTTCTAGCCTTAATAGCATGTAGTCTAAAACTGCAATGGGCCAAGCATAGTGGTACACATCTGTCATTCCAGCACTCTCAGGGGGCTGACGCTGGAAGATCACCAAGAGTTTAAGGCCAGCCTGCACTACATAGTGAATTCAGGCTAGCCTGAACTACAAAGAAAAAGACAGAGCAAGCCTCGGTTAATTAAGTCCTTCCTCTCTCTCTCTTAGAACTGCTCTTCCTCCTCCCATGCACATCTGCATTTGTCTCTGAGAGAAACCGTGCAAAGCAAGTCTCTCCTGAAACCTAAGCCAGGACTCTATGTTCCCTATTTCTGTGAGCATTTGCTCAGGTCATCAGCATCTTTTATCAGCTTCCTGAAATCCTTGGGTGCTGAGGGTCACAAGGTGATACTGCAGTGTGATGAGTAATTCAGCCAGCCAAAGCAAACCCTCACCATGGGCCGTACTTCCGTTATGAAATCAAGCTGAGATGCACTTGCAACCTTTTTCATTTCCCACTAAGCACAGAAGGCAACAAGCTAAAGCGCGGATGAGGTGGTTTGCTCAGAAAGTGATTTAAGTATAGGTCCTCTCCTGCAGCCCGCCCTTGCCACACTCGCATGTGCTCCTCTCCACCACAATGACAGTTTCTCGCTTAGCACCCCTCAAGTGTGAGGCCAAATCATTCTTCCTTTGGGAGACTGTCTTTCAAATTTCAGAATGTCTGGCAGCATGCCTGGCCTCTACCCAGAGTGCCAATAGCAATCTGCCCCACCACCACCACCATTACCACAGTTGTGACAATCAAAAATATCCTCAGACATTGCCAAGTGTCCCTTGGGGGCAAAAGAACCCACAGCTGAGAATCAGCGCTCTAAACTTAAATCTGTCTCAATAACTGACAGACAGCACTACATCAACAATAACAGTGAGTGCACACAAAAATATTTTCAAGGCTGCCAATCAAAATGATTTATGAATTTTTTTATAAGAAGGCCAAATGTCAGTTTACCAAGGTGATTTTTTTTTCCTCTTGTGACTGTAAGAATAGAAATAGGTAAAAATAGAAAAAGAATTCATCCTATGTTTAGCACCCAGCATATTTACATTTTTATGTCTCCGTTTTAGGCCAAATTGCAGAGCACAAAGAAAACTCTTGCTGAAATCATGTCATTTTTTCAAAAGCAACCTACAAATTGTTACTAACATTTTCAAGAATAAGGTAAGCAAGCATACAATATACTATTTAACACTTGAACAATGAAAATAAATTCATAATGTACAGTGACCATAAAAATGATCTTCATAAAATAAATTTTTACAATGGAATTTCCATTTGTTTCAAGATCTGAGAAGTGATTCCCTTAGTACACGACTTTGTACCATTGAAACAACCAAAGAGTTGAGTTTTGGCCAAACTACTCACTGTGTTCCATGGGAAGAGGAAGGGAAAAAGGATTGAAGGATGAAGGTATAAAAGGGAGAGAGACAGCCCAATCCATTATTTTGAATCATGGAGATAAGAAGAAGTTGCTGTTTAATCTTTTTACAATCACCAATTACTTTTCAATAATGAGATTTGATGTTTTTCTTTATTGTAAAGTTCCATGCTGATAGAAAATTTTGAAAATACCAAAAATATGAAAACTGCTCCCTTTGAAGTAACAACTATTAACTTGATTGCTGCTAGTTTTTTTTCTATGCATCTGTTTTTTCTATGTAGTGAAAAAATTCAGGCTTATACTAGCAATGAAATTCTATTTCCTGATTTTCTGCTTAATAGTGTATTATAAGAATGTCTTCATATTGGACAATTCAATTTTTCTTTCAAGCTCTTATTTCTTATTCCCTCATAAGCAGTATTTTCCTAATGTGTCTGTGATGTTGAATATTTGTGAGTACCTAAGACATGCCAGGCATTAGTCTTATCACAGGAGATATGGCAGAGAGCAGAAGGAAAATGAAAGCTCTGCTTTTGTAAGATTGATCATAGTAGAGCAAATAAACCAGCACAACATCTTGTGTAAGATAGTGACCAACAAAAAGGAGGCAAAGAAGACAGGAAAGGGAAAGAGAGCAGTAATGAGTAATGTATGCGTTGGAGAGGCAAAAGTCACAGTTTTAGGGAGAGTGATTTTTTTTTTTTTGCATTTTAGGGAAGGGTCTATGGGGAATTCAGGGTCTCACTATTAGATCAGACTCATAGTGATCCACCTGTTTACAGCCTCCCGAGAGCTGGGATTACAGGCGTGCACCACCACGCCCAGGCTCATTTGCCCTCTCCGCACTCCACAGGGGCAGGGCAGGCAGAGCAGGCCTGGGAATTGAACCCTTGGCACCTGCACCTACTTGCAGGCACTTTAATCTGCTGAACTATTTGGCCAGCCCTAGGAAGAGTGCTTTGAAACACTTTTAGTGAGAAGGCAGTGTGTGAGCCAAATCCTGAAAGAAGTGAAAGACCATTCTGTGCAGGTGAGGACACCATTCAAGATGAAGAGAACTGGTCTTAGTGGTGTTTTAAGGCATGGATCTTTTATGAGAAGTGAGATAGTACAATCCTGAAAGGCCTAGAGTCCCACGATGACTTTCTGTCTACCTAATTAATGGACTTGTTGAAAGGGTGTCTGAGTCCATATTGCAGGCAAATCTGAATGCAGCCCATCCTGTTGAGAGACCTGGTCTAGATCCAACAATGATTCTGGAGGGATTTTGGCCTGAGAGAATTACTCTAAGTTATAACTCTAATAAATGCATAATCCCTAATAGTGTTTTCAATATTATTCTCATTGTGTAGGCAGCTTCAAAATTAAACACAATCAGACTAATCACAAGAATGTCACTTTATTGAAATGTAAATTTGATAAGTAAAAATCAATAGTCTGATCAATGAAAAGTATGTTCAAACAAACAAAAAGTGTCTAACTGCTTGAAAAATAAAAATACTTTTCAACAGATGGATTAAAAAAACAAACAGTTCAGTAAACAATTGAAAATCAAAATCATTAAAATCTATAAGGTGAGAGGGGTCTTCAAGAAGAACACTCATGAGTTGGATAAGGAAGCCAGACCATTCCAAGCCACAGGAGTAAACAATGGCGTTGAAAGTGCTAAGTGCACAGGCTCTATGAAGCATGCTCAGTCACATGTGTAACCAGAAGCTCCAGGGGGAGGAGAAAAGGGTGAGAGACAGGCAACAACTGGATCATCCAGGACATAATACCATACACCCTGCCTAATGTACATATTTCATTGTTGTTGCTTTTTTTTTTTTTTTTTTTTTTTTTTGAGAAAGAGTGTCTCTATGCAGTTCAGGCTGGCCTTGAATTCATTATGTAGACCTCACTGGCCTTGAAGTTGCAGCAGTCCTCCTGGCTCAGGCTCTAGAGTGCAGAGATTATAGGCATGCACCAAATATTCACATTTCATCCTGAATGCAATAGCAAGACCCTTTAGGATTTCAAGCTGATAGAAATATTTCAACAACAATGAATATTGGGAGTTAGTTAATTATTTTTTTTAACCCAAGGCTTATGTGTGCTAGGTAAGTACACTATCATTGAGCTATCTCCTCAACCTTCTCTCTATTAAGAAAGCAAAAGGTCTTTGTTTTATTTCCCAATCCATGTTAAAAGAAAAAAATTGAAAAATTTTGAAGTAGATGACATCTACTTTGCTTTCCAGGACATTTTCCTCTAATTTTACTAAAGTTTACATTATCATATCTTTCTTTGGTAATCAACATAAGTGATCTCAACAAGAATTGGTGCTGCTACATTGCTTTGGTTGACCTTTCACTCCTCCCTTTCTTCCAATTAAGCTGGAGTGGCTGAGAGCAAAAACTCCATTTCCAGAGTTCTTTGGAAATAACCAGGTATGTTTGATGTCAGACTGAGCTATTTCCCCCATGAGTCTTTGCACAGTATTACTTGACACCTTGCATTGAGAATCACAATCATTACATGATTCCTTTCATTGGCATTTCAATTGTTTGTTAAGGATGTATTGTGATTTCCCAAGAATGACAGAAGACTTCCTCAATCAGTTCTGTGTATGGCAAAACATTCATTAAACATCTCTTTGCTACATCAAAGTCTTCAAAACTAATTAAGCTTCTCTCAACATATTATCCCCATTGACACAAGCAACCTCTTACAAATGAATAGGAATGCATTTTAAACATATCTGTCTTTCTCCTTTCATACAACCTTGTTACCATTGGATCAACTGCAAATACTATGACACATAGGTCCAACATAATATAATGACCCCATGCATGCAACCTGACAGTCCAGGAAAAATCAAGCTTTCTGCAGTAATACCCTGTCCTCACTGAATTTCATACTAAGCAAGCATACCTTTGAAAACCAGAAGTAAAATATTTTCCGGTCATACAAACTCAAAATATTCTAACATCTCGAGTTGTAGCATATAGAAAATAACAAAGATCATAATTCAGAAGGCAAGAGAAGTTACTATATGGTCCTGGCTATCCAGAATAAAGAGCTCTGAAAATGGTAATGATGCAGGACTATTTAAAACATAATTATGTTACAGGAACCCATTTAAAAGGCCATTGAAGATCTCTACAAAGCAATATCATTCTTATGTCAGGTTATATCCATATTTTGCACGTGTGTGTACACGTACATGTGTGTGTGTGAAAGACAAAGAAAAAGTAATATAAATTCAATGAAAATGGAAATATATTTTTGAAGTAACTTTATAATTCCACATAAAGAAGCACCAGATCAATATCAAAGCAAAAAAAAAAATTCCATAGCCTATTCCTATTAACTTAAAATAATATTTTATTATTACTTATCAGAATAACAATGTAACAGTTTCACAACATGTTAGTAGTACATTCCCAATAATTGATACAACACATATTGTTGATCTCGTAGTAGTTATTCAGAGCACAGGATGCAGACATCTTAACATTGAAGAATATATCTAGCTACTCTACCTCTCTTCTAGAAAAATAAAGTGTTTGTATATACTAAGCCTACTCTGGTAAGTCGATAGGACAAATAAATTAAATTCATGCTCAAACTAATAATTTGCATACATTTACCAAAAAATGAAAATATACTTTTTAAAAGTTTCTTATACTATGAGAAAATATACCATGATTTATAAGTAGATTGTGAGTAAAGATACAGTATAAATCTTACAACAAAAATTAAAATTAAACAATATTCAGAAAATTAGTTAATTAATTAAAATTAAATTAAATATTTCAGAACAATATTCCAAAATTAAATTGTGAATCCAACTAAGAGACCAGAATGCTGTGTATCATATGTATGAATGTGTGACCAGTTCAGAGTGCTCGTATAGTATTCAAACAGGTTAATATATACAAAAAACTTCAACTAAGAAAATGTTTCCATGATAGTAAAGAATTACTGAGAATAAAACATAGCATGAAGACTGGAATAGCAAGCTGGGCATGGTGGCGCACGCCTGTAATCCCAGCACTCGGGAGGCTGAGGCAGGAGGATTGGTGCGAGTTCGAGACCAGCCTGGGCTACAAAAGTGAGCTCAAGGCCAGCCTCAACTGCATAGTGAGACTCTGTCTCAAAAAGACAAAAAAAAGACTGGAATAGCAAATATATGACCAGCACTTCCAATAGTTTGGGGCTAGGATATCACACAAAGTTGTAGTATGTCGTGAACATGAACAATGTCCATGATGCTTACTGTTGGCCAGGTGTCACTTGTGGAACCAAGCTCCTGCTATTTCCTTTACATCCACCCTGTAGACACAGACAGAATCATGACCCATAGCTTGCAGGAGAAGTCCATTTGTAGAATATGCTGATGGAAATATTTTGTTACTGTATACAAAAGAATAACTGAAGGACTACTGTTGTATACCTCTTCTTCTCCTGTATCCTGTTTGCCCTATTTGGTGGGCTCTTTTCAGTTCTCATTCATGGAGTTGTGGTCATTTCAGTCCCTCTCTAGAATATGTTTTAGTAGTCTGTGTAGGGTTGGCTTTATCATCATGAAATTATTTAGTTGTTCTTTGTCATGGAAGTATTTCACTTCTCCATTATACTTAAAAGAGAGTTTTTCAGGGTATATCAGTCTGAGCTGTAATTTGTTTTCTTTCAAGACATTTACTACTTTGCTTCATGCTCTTCTTGACTTGATCATTTGTTTGGAGAAACCTGCGATTATTCTGATGGGTTTTCATTTAAATGTGATCTGCTTCTTTTCTCTAGCAGCTTTTAGTATGCTGTTCTTGTGCTGAATTTCTGGGATCTTGATTATTATATGTCGGGGTATGTTTTTAATTGGATTGATGTTTTGGAGTTACGCTTCAGTTATGTAGATGTCCAATTGTTTCCCCATATTTGGGAAGTTTTCTGCCATTACTTCTGTCCATATTCTCTACATCATTTGTATTGATTCCTTCTTTCTCATTGATGCCCGTTAGTATTATGTTGTTGTTATGTTTGCATCATCTTGTAGATGTTGAATTATTTTTCCTACATACTAGTTTTTATTTCTAAATTTATTATTATTATTCATAATTGTTAATACATTGCACAATGTTGTCTTCGTTGTAGTTGTCTTGTAAACAACCAAAATGCCCATCACCTGAAGAATGGTTGAAAAAGATGTGTTTTTATACAATGGAATATTAACACTGAGTACCTCTTTCATTATAGTTATCATTTCTTTTTTTACTTCAGAAATTATTTCTGATCTGATTGCCTCTGTACCTTTCTGAAGTTATTTTTTTACTTCAAATGCTATTATTTCACAGATTTCAGGTGCCTGATTTCCAATTGCTTTTCTGCTATTGCCTCCTGTATTTATTCTGGGTGGGCTTGGGGCCAGAGAGCACATTTTGCTCCCTCTCTTTGTCATTTTGTATAGCTCTGCCTTCTGACTTTTGGTGTAGAGCTTTGGTAGAGATCTTACCTTAGCACTGGGTCCAGATTTACCAAGTTCAAACTCAGCCAGGTGTGTGTGGTTTGGGTCTGGCTGCTATGCTCCACTTCCTCCTGCAGTAGCCCTTGGAGGTGAACCCACTATGCTAGTCTGGCAAAATGTTCTCCTCCTGGATCAGCTGGGTGGGTCTTGCCCCTACCCTCTCTACATGGAGCTCTGTCACAGGGTTCTCCATTGTTCCTCTATGGTGGGCCTGGGCTCTGGCTTGAATTGGGATCCAGCTGGACCCAGATGGACTTACACACCAGACCAGGGTGTTGGGTAGAATGAGATTCTGACAGGCCCCAGGTCCTCCCACTTATAAGCCAGACCTGGTCTCTGGCTTGAATGGAGATCTGGTGGGCCCTGGGTAGTCTCACTCACATGCCAAGCCTAGGTGCTGGGTCCAGATCAACATATTAATATGGCATTACTTTATATACATTGTGGTTATACTCTTCTGCTGGATGGTATCATGTCTACACCTTTTCCTCTGAATAACTACTATGAAGACAGCAATATGCAATGTATTAATTATTGCAACTGTCCTACTAACCTGTTTTGAAGCTGTTCAGTGTTATTTTCTTGTTTTGTCTTATTAAAATGAATAAAAGATAAAAGATAACTGAGTATTCACAGACTCAGGAGCATCATGCTGTCTATTGTCACAAGGTGAAAAACTAGCTTGCTAGACTACCACAGAAGAAATGTGGACAAATTTCCCTTTGTTATAACAGGCCAGCAAAGACAGAATCTGGCCAGGTATGCTGGCTGCAGAAGATTTCATGAAAGACAACTTAGGATTGCCCAAATATCTGAGCAGATTAAAGGGCCTGCACGCAGGTACAGGGACCAGGGGTTTGATTCCTGGCCTGCCACACTGACCTTGTCCCTGAGACAAGCTGAGATGGCAATTGAGAAATTGAGACTGGGTATGGTGGCAAGCACCTGTGATCCCAGCTCTTGGGAGGCTGTAAACAGGTGGATCATTACGAGTCCTATCTAGTACTGAGGCCCTGAACGCCATGTAGACTGTTCCCTACAATATGAAAAATGATAATAATAAAATAAAAAAGGAAAACAACCTGTATTTTTAATAGCAAAGTCATCTGACCTTTAGAGTCGATCACAATATTTAGATACTAGAGGATTAGCCACAAATGGAAATGAAATTTCCATCTTGTTTTCTCTGAAATGGTGCCTGGAGTCTGACTTTGATAATAAAGGGTGGGTATGCCACCGCTACCATTGTCCTTTCCCGCCATCACTGCTTGGATATACTCAGGAGGATGGAACATGTGGCTGCAAGACAGCACCAGGCTTCTGTGCACCCAAGGACACCTCTGTCAGTCCCTTTAACCTCTAGTGATCTCAGGACATCACTGGTGAAGAGCAGCACCCCTCTGCAGAGAGAAAAGGTAGCCTTATGTTTAATGCACGTAGCTCTAAGGAGTCAAAGTAGAAAGGACAGAGATAGAAGCATATTGTGATCATATCACAGAGGAATAAAAGCAATTTTTTCAAATAAGCTTCAACATTTTGAAAAACTTTGGGTATTGACACTGGTTGTGAAATTACCAAACTGATTTCCACCTGGCATATGTTTATATTTTGATTTGTTTTTGTATTTTTCTACTAGTATGTGTTTGCAATACCTACTGATTATATTCACTAGAGTGAGGCTTTACATGTACTTAACACATCTCAATACTTTTTATCCCGTCTTCTCCCCTTCCTGCTCTCTCCCTCCAGTTCTTGGACTCCTCCCTTTTAAAACAGTTCTATGTTTATTTTTAAATATACTTTTTTTTCTTTCTTATGATCCTTGAATTGGAAACAGAGAAAGAACACATTCAAGTCCCAAATATTGCCTTCAGAAATCAGGGTAATTTCCATTTATGTTTAAGGCTTCCTTTCTTACTCAGTTGGAACCTTTGAGTTTAATATGAAAAGGAATATGAAAGAACTATTTTACATCGAAATGAGTTCATAGAATCCATTCCTACTCTCCAAAACCCCAGGCAGGCCAGCCTCTGTGACTATCCTGCACATCTCGCTTCTGTATTCTTTCCTCTCCTTCTTAGTTCCATTTTTTTTTCTGTCATGAGCTGCTTATGCGGAGAGTATCTGTGAGTGCATTTCTATACCATCCTTTGACACCAAGGGCAACTTTATTTGCACATCTTCCTGGTTGCACTTACATCTTCCTTTTGGACCACAATACAGCCCATAGATCAGCAGCTATATTCTGAATGTTTGGGTGTTGAAACTGAATCCCCAGTGGCTGTATTAAGATGTGGGCTCCTTCGGAGGAGGTGCTTATAAGGAAGTAGAACTAGTGTTCCTATAAAAGAAAACTCAGAACTGCATTTTTACCCCTCTTGTTAAGCATAAGTATTAATCTATCCATCCGTCTATGCGTTTATTTATTTATTTATTTATTTATTTATTTATTTTTGTGTTTTTGTGTTTTTAGGAAATGGTTTACAGAGTATTCAGGGTCTCACTACTAGACAACACTCATAATGATCTGCGCGTTTACAGCCTCCCAAGAGCTGGGATTATAGGCTCCGGCCACCACACCCAGTCTCAATTGCCATCTCAGCACATCCCAGGGACAGGGGCCAGCATGGCAGGCTCAGGAATCAAACCCTTGGCCCCTGCACCTGCTTGTAGATGCTTTAATCTGCTGAACTATTTGGTTGGCCCTACACATGAATATTATTACCCTGATTCTCAAATTCTAATGCTAGAAGGAAATATTGGAATGAAAAGAACAATCATGCTGTGCTCTCTGTAAACAAGTATCTGGGGGCGGCTGGCTCAAGCTGCCTTAAGGGCAGGTCAGGTAGGTCTTGTTGAGCTGGGGATTGAGCCCCGGTCCCCTGTGCCTCACTGCCTTTGCCTGAATAGACATTTAAACAACTGAGCTAACCCACAATATTGACTAAGGAGTGTGCGTGCCATTTGCTTAAAATAATGCAAAAGATATAAAGGCTATTCATCTTCAATATATGTTATGCTCCAAAGTCACATGGTAGTGATCAGTATTCCTGAGATCTTGTTTCTACTGAGATGCAGAGGAACAAAACCCTATTAGCAGGCACACAAACAAAGGGCAGACATACCTGTAAGCTCCAAATTCATTCCAGGAGGTATTCCTGCAATATGAAATCAGCCCTTTTCCAAGTCAGACAAAATCACTACCATGTTTTCAAGTTTAGTTAAGAGGTACAGCAAGGTAGCACAAGGGGTGACTGGAGAATACCAGTTAGTAGGAAAGAAGACAGCAGTAAGCTGTTGACCTTAGGGGAAGTTGAGGAACTATTTAGGGAAAACAAGCTCTAATTCTGAATCACATCAAAATGATTATGATGTGATAATAGTATGATGTGATAGTTCTCCAAATGGCTTCATAAGAAAACAAAATCTGAATTTTACACAATTGATAATTAACTTTCCAGCAAGACATTGAGCATGGCTTAATTACAATCTGTTTTAATTTTTAGACAGCAATACTTCATTTTGGAAAAAGTCATATAAGAAAACAAGCAAAGTTCCTCCTGAAATTTAGTTTATCTTAAAATTCACATGTACTACTAAAATATTTGAGGTACATTTTTAGTATATGTTTTTTATTGCTGAGAACAATATACTAAATGGTCTCAGCATAAACTATTATATAAAATAAGGAAGGGAAAACTTTCAGTTGGATTATGAAAAGTAATTAAAAGAAATAATTACTTGGATAATTGGAAACCTGAATTTTGAGCTTATTTTCATGACTATGGTCTTTAAGGATCCATAGTTTCCTGCAGTGAAGAAAACTAGTTCATCACTGTGAAATTTAAGGTTTAACAAAGTAAAATACAGTATTTCTAGGCAGAGGAGATAGCTCAGCAAATAAATGCCTGCCTAAGAAAGCACAAAGACTTGGCTTCGTTACACAGGACCACATGCTGTGCCAGCCCCAGAAGCCCAGGCATGCTGTGTCACTCACCAAGATTGGGCGTGCTGGTACACACTGGTAATCCCAGTGCTGCGGAGGCTCAGATGGGAGGATCACTATGAGTTTGAACTGCACAGTGAGACCTTGTACTAAATACATACACAAATTTTTAAAAGGATTTATAAAATACAGTATACCCAATTAAATTTGAATTGCACATAAACTTGACCAAAAGTGCATCCCACATATTACATGGCACATATTTTGCACTGCATATAAGTGTATAAAATTTATATTATATTATATTATATATAATTTATCTAGATTATATTTTATACATAATGTAGATATACATATAATTTATCTGACATTCATGTTTAAGTGGATGTCTACATTTCATCTAGCAATCCTATTTCTGGGAGGAATTTGGAGGAGCCAACAAGGTCAAACATTTAAAAGCCTCTCTATGAGAACTTAACTTTTCCTATTGATGATTTCATCTTCATCAAGCTAAGCATTGACATTTGCCTGAAGTGAAGAATGAAAAACTAAAATTCAAAATCCTCTGTGAAATCCTTAAACTCAAAATGCAATTCTATATGTTTTAACATGGAATTTTCCCCCAAAATATTAAATGAAAAATGAAAGCTCAGAAAGGCATGTCTCAGAAATGTATGTTCCTTATGTTGGGTCATAAGAATTACTTGTGGGGATAAGGCAGCATGACATGAGTGGGGGACTGTGATAGGAAGGCTGCACGTTGTACATCTTGAATTATTTGTCAGGTGCCTATATTATCAATTAAAAGTCAAGCTTAAATAAATAATCAAAGACACAATAAAAATATTCCTTCCCAAGCAATAAAATTTCAGTATCTATAGTGATGAGTTAGTGTCTTTTAAAATGGCCAGTTATGAGCCTTTAAATAACATGGCAATGAAAATAACCTGAAACCTTAGACTTCAATACATCTTTTAATTGCTTTCCATAATCCACAGAAAAGTTTTGCCTTTCTTAAGTGTTTTAGATAACACTTTGAGCTAAAAAGTTTTAGCATATTGTCCTGAGCAATAAAAAACTGTAATGGATTGCAAATGTGTCTCAGATATTTTAATCTTACACTTGAAACGTGAGATGAATTAAATTTAGAAAGGACCTTTGCTTGTCTTTCTTATATGACTTTTTCCAAAAGGAGGTCTTGGTGTCTAAAAAATTCAACCAGATTGTAATCAAGTTTGATGTCTTACTGAAACATTAAATAAAAATCACATAAAATACATGCTTTGGGACTTCTGGGAAGGTAGTGAAGTGGCAAAGTGCAGAGAAATAGCCTCTCTGAGATGTGCTGTCCAGATGCTAGAATCATCAATGTGAGGAAGACAAAGCAGGAAGTAGGGCCCCAGCACCCAACAAGCAACTGAAGTGAGAATTGAAGCCTATGCAGAGACTGAAAAGAGGGACCTGAAAGCAAAAGGTGACATCGAGCAGCACTTTCTTCCTGAGCTTTAATTCACTGTGTGTGTGTTTGTGTGTTTGTGTGTGTGTATGTGTGTGTGTGTGTGTGTGTGTGTGTGTGTGTGTGTGTGTTGGGGTGATGACTCAACCCTGCAGATGAGCAGTGGATCCTGAAGACCCCAAAGTCCTCCACAGAGAAAGGTACCATAGAAATATGGATGTGGATGGAACAGACTTAGTTATTCTGGTGAGTTATTTTGGTTTAGATTCCTCAGAAGAGGGCAACTGGCCAATAGCCATTCTGGAATGGGGCCAACTGAGCTTGGAATCCAAATTAGCTTTGGGCTAGCTTCATCTAGCAGCTCCCAGGATGAAGGTGAGGTAAAAAGGAGTTCAAGTCAGCAGAAGGTCAAGGAGCCAAGTTCAAGCTGGTAGAGAGCTGAATGCAAACCTGCAGGAGGTACACAGAGTGCCTCAGCCTGAAACAACTGAGTTTCAGTCTCACAGCCAAAAACCAGCCAGAGTTTCAGTGGAACTCAAGATGCAAGCTTTCTGGGATTGTCTGCTACCCCATCGCAAATCTGTAGCTTGCTTGCTACAATTAATCAGCTTGGATGTGGGCTCTGTCAGTCCTCTCTGTCTACCTGAAGAAATTCATGATCACCAAACCAGAACTTCAAAAATACTCTGATAGATTTTTTTTGGTGGGACCAGGATTGCCAAGCAGCCACTTGTGCCACGGCTCCTCTGATAGATATTTTAAAAGGAGACAATAAATATTACAACTCCATGAACCACAACATAATCAATCTACAAAGCAAAGCAAATAATAAACATAATGGTGAGAAAAGGTACCAACAAGAATATAACATAGCAAGGCTAAGTCAACACACATCAATTATAGTCATCAATGTAAATGGTCTCAATTCATCAAGAAAAACACACAGATGGGCAGAATGGATTAAAAAGCAAGAGCCAATGATATACTTCATTCAAGAAACATATTGAATTGAAAAGGAAATTCATAAAATAAAAATCAAAGAATAAAAAACAATACTGCATGCCACAGGAACCAGGAGATAAGCAGGGGTAGCTGTTATATTTTCAGGCAAACTGGTTTTCAACCTAAGACCAATTAGAAGAGAAAAAAAGGTCCCTATAACCTTGTACAAGAAACAATCCAAAAAATAGATAATAGTCATGAATATATATGCACTGCACCAAATACTGATGCATCCAACTATACAAAACAAATATTAATGGACACAAAAATCAAATAAGTACTGGGCCTGTTTGCAGGCCCTTTAATCCGCTGACCTATTTGGTCAGACCTCTTCAATGTAATTTAAAGGGAAACAATATTTCCTAGCTCAAGAGATTAAGTGCAGGATGAGGGCAGAAAAGAAACAAAAGGCCAAAACAGCAAGGCTTGCTGAGTCATGATAGAGCACTTCCAGTTTTGCAAATATTTCCCACCTTCAGATACTTGAAGGGATTCACCTGAGTCCACAGAGCATAATTATATAAGGCTTTTGCTTCAAGGTAAAGGATATGGTACTGCAAAGCAGCAGAGTTCAAAGACCATTAGGGACTCCAGAGATATTTAATATGCAAGCTCATAGGAGTTTTTTTTGTTTTGTTTTTCGTTTTTTGTTTTTCTCAATAGAAAGGTAGAGGCTCTCCAGAGGCTATGGCTTTTCGCTTTTCTTTCCTTAGAGTTCCCAGAGTGTGGACACAAACCTTAGATGTATAGCAGCAGTCATCCTTGTAGAAAGAAGATGACACTACTAGATTAGGAGGAGGAAACAAAGAAACTGAATCATGGACAATGTCATTTTGCTACATTAATGTAGATCTGAGTTTCCCGACCCGAAGGCTTAGGTTTCAGAAAGGCAATTTTTTCCTTTCAAAGTGTTGTGATAGGAATTTTTCCTGATTGCACTGTATTTTTATTATTTTTAATAAGAAATAAGAATGTGACAGTTTCAAAACATGTTAGCAGTACATTCCGAATAATTGATACAATGCATATTGTTGTCCTGGTAGTATTTACTTTTTTTTGGTCTTTTTTTTTGAGACAGGGTCTCGCTATGCAGTTGAGGCTGGCCTTGAGCTCACTTTTGTAGCCCAGGCGGGTCTCGAACTCTCACCAGTCCTCCTGCCTCAGCCTCCCGAGTGCTGGGATTACAGGCGTGAGCCACCACACCTGGCTTGTCCTGGTAGTATTTAGAGCACAGAATGAAGATATGATATTTTTTTCTGATCATTATTGGTACACACATTTCTTTGCCTTAAACTAAGAGAAAGTAGTTGTATACATAGTCCAATATTCTATAATCTTAGTGGGTTATTGGCAGAACTGACAATATGGAAGGTGTTGAGTTAAGCCTTCCACAGCTCACCATACTAATCTAGCTTTCCGTTTTATGCCTCAAGGTTAAACTTTTCTACTGGATTGGTAACAGCAAGTTAAAGCAAAACCAGCATAACAAAACATGTAACTTTTGTATCTGACAAGGTCAGTCAAATCCCCTCAGGGTTTACCCTGAAACCATATATAGCACTTTGTAGAACTTCTGTCAGTGCCAGCCGTCTGGGTGAGTCACAGCCATTGCTTGACCAGTTTGCTCTCTGTGAAAGCCCAAGAGAATGTTTTCCTCTAGGTAACTCTCCTTAGCTACACTCTACATCACTGATCAATTTCCTCTGTAGCCCCATAATCCCCTTAATCAGAAAATTTTGGACACCACTGAGTTGTAGGATATTACAGCACAGGTTTTCCTATGACCTGAGTCCTCACTGACCTTGAAGGGAAAGGGCCAAAATAGTGACTATCCTTGTAGCCCTCCTTTTTCTCTAATTTTTGGTTTGTAAACATGTTCTTAACCCTCCAGAAGAAAAGCTTAGTGAATCTATTACTCAAGGAGACAACTCAGTGGAATAATTGCTTGCCTGGCAAGTGCAAGATATTGAGTTCATTCCTTGGTACCACAGGAAAAAAAAAAACAAAAAAAGAACCCACCAAATAGGGCAACCAATTAAACACAGGAGAAAAAAAGGGGTAAACAGTAGTAGGTAAAAGTCAATCATAAGTCAATACATTGCACTGTATTTTGAACTGATATAACTAACGTATAGCTCTTTAGTCTCTCCAAAGAGTACATTGCAAACTCCTGAGGACTGTAGATGTAGTTTCCATGAATTGACTATCGTTCATCACTCCCTGCTCTCCTGAACTTCTTAGTTTTATAATGCATTGATTTCTAAATATTTCCATCATATATCTGTCTCATAAAGCCTCAGGATCTTTGCGTGGTTTCTCTGTTTCCATGCATATTGAACTTTTCTTTATGCAAGTATTCCTATTTGCTCATTTTGTTGTTTTGTTTTGTTTTTTGTGTTTTTGAGACAGGGTCTCACTATGCAGTTCAGACTGACCTTGGGCTTACTTTGTAACTCACACTGGTCTTGAACTCTAAACCTTCTTCCTGCCTCATGCTCCTAAGGGCTGGGATCACAGGCATGCACCCACCATGCCTGCTGCTTCCACTTACTCTTGAAAAGCAACTCAGGACTACAACTTCCCTTCCTCACACTTCATCGCTGATCCTGCATCTTTAGCCTTGCCAGCGAGTGCTTTGCATGCCTCTTCTTGTTTATATGTCTACCTCTCTCACTGGGCAGCAAGTTCCTTGGAGGTGTGGTTCCTTATCAGTGTCCATAACCCAAAAAGTGTTTGGCAAGCACCGTAGATATTAATTGAACCTATCTGAATGAAAGGTGGTCTTCTATATACATGACATGGGCCCACAATAAGAGAGTCTCAGATTCTAAGCTACAGGAAGACCCAGTTGTATGGTTCTCACCATGTCTTCAGGCTTAAGAGTACAGTCCTATGAAGGAAAAAGCCTAGGTGCGCCAGAAATTCAAGGACAGTTTCTGAAGTCTGCCACACAAAATAAAAGAATTGGTTGCTTCTAGTACTTTCCACCAATAAAGCCCCAAATTTCACATCAGAGAATGTGTTTGTGGTGGCACTGTAACAGAACAGCCAGACTAGGCTGAAATAAGTTTCCAGATTGACTTCCAAGAGAGCCAAGGGCAGAAGAAAAGCAGTAGCCACTTTGTAGCTCCCACATGTGAGTTCTGAGCAGTGAGCTTACCTTGTTAGAGGCAACTACTTTGCCTTTCCAGAAAACCTTTTAGCTTCTCTGACTTCACAGCCAGATATGCATGTTTAGTTCTATGACAAAGGGGCTCTGCCTTTTCAGGACGTCCATACCACTACAGTTAGGAACAAGAACTGGCATGAGAGCCACACGCCTACAATTCCAGAGCTCTGGGGAGTTGAAGTAGGAGAAGCCCAAGTCCAGCCTGGGCAACTTAATGATTTAGTAAGATTGTCTTAAAATAGAAAAATTTAAAAGGCTGGGATTGTGTGAAGGTCCTGGGCTCATTCAATCCGCAGTACTGCTAAAAGAGAGAGGGGTGGAGGGGAGGAGAGGAGAAGAAAGGGGAAGAGGAGAGGAAAAGAAGAAAAAGAAAAAAACTGACAAGGTTATCTATTCTGTTGTTGTTGCGTTCCATCCCTCCTAGAGGATTTCAGCCTGCTCATGATCTATGAAAATTTAACATCTCTCTTTCCTTCCCATTTGCCTGCCCTAGAGATAGCAATCTTCACCATCCAAGGCAAACACATTAGGCTTACAGAAACTAACACCCATGTTTGTGTCAAATTAGATCTCTGTGATAAGTCCCTTAAATATTGCAACAGTGAAGTTATTGTGTCAACCTCAATGAGAAATGCTCAACTAATCAGACCAGCACAGTTCTGAGTGTGGCTGAAGGGACTTATGGAAGACAGAAGACCCAACCTAGAGCAGCTTGTCCCCTGAATGGTATAAAGGGGAAATTGAGAAGGAAGTCTCACTTCTGTTCCTTTGGAGGGGCCCCAGTCTTCACCTACACCTTGGACATCATCTCCTGGCTTCCCACATAGACCCTTTGGCTTGTGGTACAGATCCTTTACCTTCCATCACAAACCCTTTGGCCTCCTGATACAGACTCAGATGGAACACCACAGTGAGCTCCAGACCTTTCACTGGATCCTTCAGATCTCCACCACAGACAGCCCTTTTGTACTCCTCGATAACTGACTGTGAACCGCCACTATAATATCTCACATTGAATCTATTCCTCTAGTAAGTACTGACAGATAAAAATAAATATACATAACCTATAAACATACAGATACATGGTTTTAGTGAGCCGTCACGCTCGCTTTGTCCAGTGCTTCCATGCCTTTGCATGGCAAGGACAAATAAGGACATCCTTTTCTTCATATCATGCTTTTTTTGAATGGAACGCAAGGAAGATAAACATGGCTTAGTAAATGTAATAAAATCAGTATAATCACTAACTTTCCTTTGTACATATTATTTTGCAATATGGGTGAATATTACTAATTCATTTGCTTCTTCTCAGAGGACGCTGCTCTTTAATAAAAGAAAAATTGTACCTTATGGTTTTCTTTTTATTCTGCTTTCTACAGCCAATCAGTGTTTAAAGTTTATGTGCTCTTTATAAAATTTAAATAAGATTTGAAACTGTACTGTTTCCAATATAAGGATATATGTAAACATAATATAGCTATATTTTTCATATAAATGTGAATAAAATAATTTTTAAAAAAGAAAAAGAATAAAAGCAATAGTATAAAATTTCAGAACAAGATTATAGGAGAATTGGGCCAGCAAGATATCTCAGGAGTCTCAAGCTCCTATTTACGCAAGCTTAGGTAACTGCAGGGACTGCAGTTCCACCTCTGGCAACACATGCCGTGCCAGCTCCGCCCCCACAGTGGGCTGAGCCAGCCACTGAATAAAAAATAATAAAATAAGATTATAGGAGGGTAATAATGTGCAGTACATTGTGCATTGTTATCATCAAAGAAGTTTCTCATAATACAATATATAGGCATGAAAAACTGATCAAGCAATATAGGCATATCCTTTCACTGAGGTAATAGTAATTATTGGTATATCTTTGTTAACTCTCTTGTGTGTGTGTCTATATTTTTCTTTCCCCTTTCTTCTTTTCTGCTTTCCTCCATTCCACTTTCTCTTTCCTTCTGAGTATTTTCTTCCCATTTCACAATACCTATTGTATATTTTTTAACTTACACTTTCAGCTTCTCTAAATGGTTTTTTTCTCAAAATGGAGTATGACAGCTGTAACTCCAATGTTGTAACTGCCCAATATTTATTTTTCTCTATCTCTGACCTCTTTTCATAAAGTGGTTCACAGTACAAGCTTTAACTGGCAGTTTTAGTACTAGAGGATTCCAACATGTGGACCTTCTCCCAATATAGTGAAGCCCAGCCAGCACCAACAAGAAATCCCAGGACTGGGCATCTAGCTCAGTGGCTCAGTGCCTGCCTAGTAAGCACAAGGTCCTGAGTTAAACTCGAAGTGCAAAAAAAAAAAAAAAAGGCGCAGACATGGTGGAAAGGGAGAAAAAATAAGGAGCTGTCTATATCGAGGTTAGCTAAGCTGCAGAAAACCCATATGAGGAATCCCTTTTACCATCTATGTTTCCAGTTGCTTGTACCTTTCCTACTTGCTAAAGAGGCAGAGAGAACTTGTGAATGAGATTTTTGCATAAGTATAGAGAAAGAAGTCAAATAAGTGTTCCTTATGGGAGATTTGAGTGGCTGGAGCCTGATGGCAGAAACCACGTTATGACTTGTGTGTCATCCAGAGGCAGTGGTTCTCAACCTTTCTAATGCCCTGACCCCACAATACAGTTCCTCATGTTGCGGTGACCCCAAACCAAAAAATAATATGTTGAGAAATATGTATTACTAATTCCAATAAATAACATTTCACCATGGCATAGCATGGGTTTAAATATGTATTTTCTGTTGGCTTTAGGCGACCCCTGTGTTTTGGTCGTTCGACCCCCGCCTAGGTTGAGACCCACAAGTTGAGAACTGCTGGCTTAGAGGAAATAGTATCAAAATTAATAACATGTTGGAAAATCACAAAGAGGAAGGTAAGCAGGACAAAGGAGCCCTGATTTCACACTATCACCTCCTCAATCTAACTCCTTAAAAAATTTCAGGGATTGCACACACATGCTGGTAACTTCTAAACTAGCACTGATTTAACATTTATTCCTGGAGCATGATGACAGAACTACGATGCAAAGCAAATAATAGCACCCAGCTAACTCGAAATATTCTGAATAAGTGTTTGTCTCACTTTTCCTTGTTTGTGTTCCAAAAGTGTTCACAGTCTTAAAATTTCTTAATTCTGTTTGATTCTTCCATATTTTTATTAGTAAGTGCCTACAGGGTTACAAGGTCTCACTCCGTACATCAGACTTGTAGTGATTCTCCTGTTCTCAGCCTCCCAAGAGCCAGCATTACAGGCACACACCACTATGCCCGGTATCAATTGCTGGTTCAGCGCACGCCAGGGGTGGGGCTGGCACAACACTCCAGGGGATCAAACCCTGGCAACTGCATCAGCCTAAGCAGGCATTTTAATCTGCTGAGCTATTTGGCTGGCTCTGATTCTTGCTTTCAGAGGTGATGCAAGAACTTCATCCTTTTTAATATAATGCCTTGCCCAAAGATTTCTGAGAATCCCTATAGGTAAGTCGCATGAAAATCCAAAGTTTAAAATTCTTCAAAGAGTGCAGCTACACTGTGCTCTCTAGGACTGTAATACATAGAAGACATCCTACATGGAAGTGGATACCACAGCCCTACCCCAGCCACTCATACATTGTCATGTAGCCATGAAATTGTTGCTATTGTGTCTAACTGCACACAGCCCTGTAAAAAAGACTTCTGTTGCTTGCATAAATTTAGTTATTCTGTCCTTCTGGGCATGCTGGTGAACTGTACATCCTTCGTAGTTAGTCAGGGTTGTAAAACTAGTCATCGTCATGAGCTATGACCATAAGTTTCATGAATCACTTTCAAACTGAGGCTTTAATTTCACTTTTGAGGCTCTCTGGTGCTTGCTTCCCCTATGTGATCACCAAGCAGGTATAGTGTTTTAGATAGTGCTGCTATCTAAAGATGCTTGGCTTTCACCAACCAGGGTCCCTGAATGTAGGTCTACAAGCTGGAGGAACAGTGCTTTGCTGTAGTAGCTCACTAGGATTTGGGTGTGTGACATTTACTTGTTCTCACTGTATAACCATCCCGATCCTAATATAAGATCCTTTAGGTTACAAATCTTCTGTGAGATCAAACTTTCAAATAGCTTTAAGAAAGTTTTTATGCTCCCATCCTCAAGTCACTTTTAAGGACCTCAGTTATCCAAAACTGGAACTATCACTATCTTTGGCTTATAACTCACTAAAACCTTTGGTTCAAACATAACTTACTATATATTTAGCTACCTAACTATCATCTGTTTTTTTAATAATGAAATGAGTACATTTGAATCAACCAACATATTAAAACCTAACCCAATACAATTTACAGCTAATTCTACATTCCTACCAAATGTTATAATTCTGCCTTCTTTTCACATGCACATAATTATAATGTTTATCCTTCCTTTGTTATAAATGTATATATACTTATGTGGCCTTTTCACACAAATTTTAAGATACAAAGTTCAAAAATAAGGAAAGCTAACTTTTATTTGCATCTGTCTGATTGATAATGAGATTGTACTTCACTATATGTTATTGGCAAAATGTGTTTCCTTTTCTGTAAAACTCATCCATTTGCTAATTTTTCCACTGGATTATTTGTCTTTTCTTGCTTATATATAGAAGTTCTTCATATATAATAGATATCAATTTGTTGTCCATTATATATGCAGCAATTATCTTACCTGGTTTTATCTTTCCCATTTATCTCTTGATGAACAGAAATTTTTAATTCTATCTCTGAAAAATTTACTAGACAGAACAAAGGGATGGACTGGACTCCCTGAAGAATACAAACCCAATTGCTATACTCTAGAGTAAAACATTAAGCTATTATAGTTTGCATTCTAGAGAGGTAAGGTCAAAAAAGAAGATGACAAGTTATAAAAATAACAATACATGCACACACACAGAGACATACACACACTACACCAATGTGTTTTTGCTAGATGACTCACTGTTGTATCCAGCCATCTAAAATATCCTTTAAAATGAGGAGACCATAAGCAAACTGGCAGCATTTCTATGATGGTTGAAATTCACTGTCAAAAGAAAGAGAATGAGTTGTGTGATAAAAATTGAAAATCTTTTGAAGATATTCAAAATAAATTTCAGCATAGAATATTATTCTGAAGTTTGAAAGACATTTCTTTGTGAGTTTTTACCTCAAAGGATTAAAGGAAGAATAAAAGATGGAAAGTTCATAAAAATACAAAGAGAATAGTTTGTGCATTTTAAAGGCAAGTATGACTCATATCATAATGTAAAATATTGTTGATATTGCTTGGATGGGAGCTTAAGAAAGAGAATGTCTTATAATTCTTATTTTTTTTGTCTTTTTGAGACAGGGTCTCGCTATGCAGTTGAGGCTGGTCCTGAGCTCACTTTTGTAGCCCAGGCTGGTCTCGAACTCGCACCGATCCTCCTGCCTCAGCCTCCCGAGTGCTGGGATTACAGGCGTGAACCACCACGCCCGGCTTGTCTTATAATTCTTAAGCACTTTTTTTCTGTGGTGCTCATTCTAACAATAAAAAATTTCTGGGGCAACCCATTTGGGACCCTTCTTGTCTCTCAGGATCTATTCCTAGTCCCCATTTTTATTCCCTAAGAAATCTTCCTATTCTTAACTTCTGTTGTTTCTTAAAATTCATTGTTCAACTTCCGAGAACAGGAACTCAATGCATGTGGCATCTAGTAATTTAGGAGTTACATTTTTCCTCTATATCATTTTGGAGGTTCTGCTGAAATAATTTGGAGGAGAAGCTGCCAAATTCCAAGTGGTCATACAAATAGAATCAATGACAAATGTGCCAGATTCCTTTTACTCAAATCCATTAGATCAACCTCGTGGAGGAAATTCATAACTGTTAAACTGTAACACGACTTCTACCCAAAGTCTGTTAGATTAACTCTCTGGAGAAGATCCCTGACTGTGGTCTACCATACACTGATCTGTCTTATATAGAAACTATGTCTCTTTATCCCTAACTGTAATTAGGGATACCTCTTCACAAGAGGGAATATTGTAAACAGTTAAATTAGGTATATTATAGGTGGTCAGATAGAGCTGGACCCTCAAGGGAGTCAGTACAGAAGATAAGAACCCATCTAAACCTATGACTGAAAGTATTTAGATAATATATGAAGAGCTTCCTGACTGTGCTGAGAGGTGTGGGAATAAATTACAAGTTGGAGAAAACAATCTGTGAGAGAGAGTTATTTATTTGTGTGCTTGTTTTTGTGCTGCTTGGGATTGAACTCAGGGCTTCATGTATGTTAGGCAAGTATTCTACCTGTGAGCTATATCCTCATCCTATTTTTTAAATTTATTTTTTTACGTAATGTTATAGTTAACTTCTATGTCAACTTGAGTAAGTTGAGTAAGTAATGCCCAATTATTTGGATCAGCATAATTCTGGGTGTGGTTGAATTGATTTACTGCAAACAGATGACCCACCCTGGGAATGAGTAGCACCAACTGATAGATTTGTGGTCTAAATGTAATTAATGGGAAAAGGAAAAAGGTGGATGCTTATTCTTAGAGGAGCTCTGGTCTTCACCTTGATATTGGACAACACTTCCTGGTTTTTGGACAGACCCTTTAGCCTCCATTATAGGACCTTAAGCTTCTTGATACAGACACCTACCATGGGACACTACTGGAGCTCCAGGCTTTTGACTTTCACCTTGGTCTTTTTCGGATCATCAATGTACAAAGAGCCCTTTGGCACTTTTCCACATCTGATCATAGATAGCCATTGTAAGCTTGCTGCATAAATTCTTATTTATATACCTTAGACTAAATCTCTAGTGAACACTGACTACAGATACAGAGATACAGATAGTTTCTCACTAAATTGCTGAGGCTAGCCTTGGAAATGTGGCTTTCTTTCCTTTGTCTCTGGAATAGCTGTTATTCCTGCTCATTTATTGAGTGACTCAGAAAGCTGCTAGTTTTGAGTGGGCGCAGAATAAGAAAAAGCTCTACAACAGGTCCAGGCTGCTGTGCAGGCTGTTCTGCCACTGGGGCCATGTGACCCAGAACATCCAGTGGTACCTGATATGATCGCAGCAGGGAGAGATTCTTCTTAGAGTTTATGCTGATGAAATTCAGTGGAGGCCCTCAGGATTTTGGAGCAAGGCTCAGGTATCATCTTCAGACAACTTCTGTCCCTTTCAGAAATGGCTCTTGAGCTGGGCGTGGTGGCGCACGCATGTAATCCCAGCACTTGGGAGGCTGAGGCAGGAGAATCGGTGTGAGTTCGAGACCAGCCTGGGTTACAAAAGTGAGCTCAAGGCCAGCCTGAACTGCATAGTGAGACCCTGTCTCAAAAAGACAAAAAAAAAATGGCTCTTGACCTGCTACTGGACCTTAGTGGAAACTTGGTGCTTGACCACAGGACACCAGGTTACCGTGCAACTTGAGTTGCCCATCATGAGCTGGGTACAATCTGATTCACTGAGACATAGAGTTGGCTGCACACAGCAGCACTTCCTCAGCAAATGGAGTAGTAGACACGTGATCCAACCCACCAGGTCTTCAAGGTCAAGTAAGTTACAAGAAGTGGCCGTAAACACATGGTTCAACTTCTGCTCTACTGCCCTGTATTCTGTAAGTGCACACCTATGATTTCTTCAAGTGTGCCTTGTGGTCATTTGACAAGGGAAGAGAGGTGAGGACCTGGTTTGCAGAAGTTCCCACACATTATACAGGTACCACCCATAAGGGCACACCAGAATCACTTTGGTGCTATCCAGCACATCCGCGAAAAACAATGGTGAAGGGAAAACTCCACAGTGGGCAGAATTTCCAGCAGTGCACCTGGTAGTACATTTTTTTTTGTAGAAAAAAAAGACAAAGTATGCAACTATATATCAATGTATGGGCTATAGCCCATACAGGTCTGGCTGGAATGTGGAGAAGAGTAAATCTATTCTGGGAGAGAATGACTCTATTATATTTGTAAACAGGATAGTTGTAACACGTTAGGCATAATTATGAACTTGCTATTTTAGTTGGAGATTAAGTGTGATCCAAGGAGCTGTGTCCAGTTATCAAGTTGACAAGGGGTAGACTGTGATCTTTAACTGTGATTTATACCTTGACTTGAGTAAGATTGCCTAGCAGATTAGTTAAGTTCTTTTCTGTTTGAGATAAAGTCTTACTATCTAGTTCAAGCTGGCCTCAAACTTACAACAATCTCCCTGCCTCTCCCTTCCAAGTGCTAGGATTTACAGGCATATGCAACTACACCTGGCTCTCTGGGAAGAGTTTATTCCTCCAGTTTTGGCTTTTGCCTTTGCATATATTGACCTCTGGTTTATTCATATTTCCTTTTTTATTCCTTCTACCAAAACAAAATTTATTGCATCAAACAGGGAGAACTTCATTTATTATTTTCAAAGATAAAGGCATCTCTCTAACTCCTGGACACATATTTGTTCAACTCAAGATTGTGGTATAAAAGTTAGGCTGCCATGCCAGACATATAGTAGGGTGAGGAGAGTGTCATTTCTGTGGGGAGCAATTAGATGAGTGGCAGACAACACTGGGCCCACAGACCCAGGGCATTATTCTTGGGGCCGGATCAGCTCTAGGAACAGAAGAGGAAACTGGAAGCAAGGTCTCTTTCTGAGTGCCCCCTGTCTCTAAGATAAACCTCATCTCTTCGAGCCTACCACTCCCTTGTTTCCTGCCCTCCAATGTAAGATGTCCTCTTCTGTGCCCCATCTCCTTCCCCTCAGTGTGCCCAGGGTCCATAAGGTCAAGACTTTCATAGTAAAATAGGAGAAATATAACTCCTGGCCTGTTAGATGTCGAATGTGTTGAATCTGTGATCTCACATGAAGGAACAATGTCATGAACTAAAAGAAGAAGTAGCAGATTTTTATTGGAAATGAGGGAATAGCTCCTGGATTTCCAGGGGTAGACCCAAAGGGGTTGGCAATTGAGGTTCTTTGTCAGTGGTAAGTTGTACAGCAAAGTCACAACAATGTGGATCACAACAGCTGATATTCATGTGCTGACTTTCTTGAGGGCTCAGTCCCACTCTATATATTAATATTTATCTAATTGAACTTGCTATCATGACAGCAATGAGAAAGGCAGGTATATAGCATCCTCCCCCCTCAGACTGGATATTGCCCATGGCTCTGCAGTCCATGGCACCTGGATTGTCAGCACCAGCACCTCCAGGACCCATAACAAGCAGAACCTGTAAGTGCAAGATAACACATCAAAGAGGGCAGGATGGAGTCCCCTATGGCCCAGAGTCACAATTTCCTGAACCAACCAGCCAACAGACCACTGCAGCTGACCACAAGCAGAGAGATAGTAGAGCCAGGCAAATGGTCATCAGAACCAGTGGCAAAATGCAGGGGGCTGGAGGAAGAGTCTCCAAAGTTCCACTGTGAACCCCTGCCATGACTGGCTACCCTCACTCCTGCTCATCTCTTGGGTTAACCTGAGGAGGGAGCTACAGGCTGGAGGGGATGACATAAAGTGGACTTGTAAAAACCACATAGCACACTGACATAATATAATATGTTTGACACGATTTTATTTGACAGGCTACCCTTAGGACATTGATTTGTACTTCAGAAAGTGGATATTTTCATATATGGCTGATAGACATATTTTATCAATAAGAGGTGAAAGTTTTAATTAATTGATTATATATACCATTTATAAAAAATCCTTATAAGAGCAGAACATTTCTCTTCCAGTCTGCACCCTTCTTTCATTCCATTGTCCATAATTTTTCTGTGTAATCTGGAGGAGAGGTTTCCAGAGAAAGATTTTCCTTTTTCTCTTAATATTTATTTATTTATTTATTTATTTATTTATTTATTTATTTATTGTCTTTTTGAGACAGGGTCTCGCTATGCAGTTGAGGCTGGCCTTGAGCTCACTTTTGTAGCCCAGGCTGGTCTCGAACTCGCACCAATCCTCCTGCCTCAGCCTCCCGAGTGCTGGGATTACAGGCGTGCGCCACCACGCCCGGCAATATTTATTTTTATTAATACATATTTGTAGTACACAAATAAACCCATTCCTCTTAAAAAATTGATCCATGTACATAACATATATTCATTCTCTTTTATTATTTTCCCCTCCCTCCTGCCATCTCTTGCTCTTCTTCCATTAGCAAATGGTCTATCTCCTTATTTCCTATTATCTATCCTTTACTTCTCTCTCATCTCTCTCTCTCTCTCTCTCTCTCTCTCTCTCTTGTTACAGTGCATCCAGTGTATCATCTATAGGTGATACAACTTTGTTAGTCTTTACAGCTGAGTAGTATGACATTGTGTATAAACACCACATTTTCCTTACCCACTCACCTATTGATGAATATATATATAATATGCTTCCAAGATTTAGAAGGGAAACAGCTGGATCAAATTAGACCATCTAGTTTTAATTCTGTGAGGAATCTTCATAGTTGTGCTAGTCTACACTCCCACTGACAATGTAGCAGGGTTCCTTTACTCCACATGGTCACCAGCATTTGCTATCTGATTTCTTGATGATGAACATTCTTTTTGAAGTAACATGGAATCTCAGTGTTGTCTTAACTTATGTTCCTCTAGTGGCCAGAGATGTTGAATATTTTTTATGTATTATTGGCCATTTGGGTTTATTCCACAGGAAGATTTTTCCATTTGAAATTTAACATTTCCTGTGTCTTCTACTTGAGAATATAAATGGTTGATCTCCACAAATACGGCCTTCTACCTGAGGAAATAAAGTATTTCTATTTTTAAGTATAATACACACATCCCCACATCACTCACACACATGTGCACTTTTGCACACCCACGCACGCTCTACCCCAGTACCCTGGGCTCCTAAGAGAAAAAGAGAGGACTAAAATGCTCTACGCAATAAAGAAAATATCCTGAATCTCTGGGGACACCACTAGAAAAAAGAGGTAGGAGACCTGGAGTACAGATAATAGAAATCTAAAGAGCTTTCTTAGCGGGAGTTCAAGGTCTGAGAAGAGAGGGCTTTTGCAAGCCATTTTACCTGGGGGTAGCAACAAAATACACTCCTGAGGCAATAATTTTTTGGTCTCCCATTACTCCAGTGATTTTCCATGGTTAGTATTGCTTTCCTGGGAGCATTTGCCACTGTCGGAAGACATCTTTGGTTATTCTAACTGCAGGAAAGCACTAGGAGCATCTAGCGGGTAAAAGCCAAGAATACTGCTAACCGTCCTACAATGCGCAGAACAACTCTGCAAACAACGGATTACCTGCTCAAAATGTCAGGAGCACCCAGGTTGAGGAACTCATTATTTACTGCTTAAATTTGCTGAGCAGGGCTAGTTGTTCCCCTGTCCCTGTATGAACACAACTCCATGAATTTTTTAGTTGCACTCAGGAAAAACAAGCAGTCTCAGTGTGATCATTGGAAAATATCTGTTTGTAGAAGTCAGTACTCCAAATTCACTTTCAAATTAATGAGCACTTCTCACTTCGCTTTATGTTGCAAGGTTGACATCCGCTGTGCAGTAAAGGGTACTGTTGGCTTGTTCTCTTTCTTTCCTATCACTTTGGACACTATGTCCAGCTTGCTAGCTGGACTTTCTGACCATTCCAGACGTGAAGGAGTGGAAAGACTAGTGGAAAGGATCATTCGTAATCCACTGACACTATTGTAAAATCTCTCACATCTACAATGTTGTTAATTTTTTGAATTACTTATTAAAAGTATTGTAAATTGTAAAAGTATTGCTTAAAATTTTCCCAGATAGAAAAAAAAAATAGAAGCCAGGCGTGGTGGCGCACGCCTGTAATCCCAGCACTTGGGAGGCTGAGGCAGGAGGATCAATGCGAGTTCAAGACCAGCCTGGGCTACAAAAGTGAGCTCAAGGCCAGCCTCAACTGCATAGTGAGACCCTGTCTCAAAAAGACAAAAAAAAAAAAAAATAGATTCCTAGTCCAAGTCACAGCTGACAGCAACTTTCATAGCTCTTGGCAATGCCATGCTTCACTCCCTAATCTCTTTGCCCTTCTCGACAACCTGGAAAGTAGAACTGAGGACAACCATAGTCCAGCTCCCCTAGTGGGCTCCCCAGGCCTTACGACCTCATGGCCTTGCCATGCACTGTTCTCTATGTGTATTGCTTTCCCTCCAATTCACCTGACTTACTCCATCGTCACACTTAAATGTCTCTTTATAACTCAGTGGGACAGAACGTGCCTGCCACACGCAGGGCCCTGGGTTCAATGTCAAGCACTGGTAGAAAAAAAGCAAACCCCTTTTCATGGGTTGCCACCTCAGGTCTCCACTGACCACCCTGTTATTGGTGTGACCATTCTCCGATAAATCCTGTGACCCTGCTCTTCCATCAGGCCACTGAATTAACTTTTTCAGTGTGATCATTACTTATTATGTCTTGTACAGAACTGGAAGTTCCATGAGCCACTTCCTTTCCTTTTTGCCTACTTAATTACTATGACTATCTCCAACACTACTTGTTTTAATTCTTAGAGTTAACCAGAAATAGATGTAGAGAGATACAGGCTACATGGACGGACAGATAAACACATGATTTTTCCCACAACCTACTCTCAAAGCCCCTCAGACTCCTGTTTCATGAGCGTATCCTCCAGGTCATCTCAGTCTCTAGTGACCTTCGTCACACCATGAACCTTATCGTCAAGTACTATAGTCCTGGCGTATTCTCATTCTCTTGAACCTCCTGCTCTGACCACCACTTCTTACCTCTGTATTTTCAAACATTCTAGTATATCAGCACTATTGTCACAACTCTGTTGCCACCAGAAGCTCCAAATCTCTGATCTTTCCAACTCTTCTCCCCATATGTAATCCCCTTACTCCTCTTCTCCAGGTTCAAGTGCATGTAACACCACTATCGTCATTTCTTTGCACAATTTTTCAGCTGCTTGTCCTCAGAAGATCTTCCTTGTGGCTGCTTGTCTTCTAAAGACTTTCAGTGGTTTTGTTTTCTTCAGGGGCGTTTCAATCCTCCACTTCTTGGATGGCGTATTCTGCACTTCACTGCACAACCTTCACCTGTTTGGCTCAGACCCTTCAGCCTTTTGACATGAACACTTCAGCTTCCAACACTGGCCTTTAGCCTTTCTGGCCCAGATCCTTCTGTCTCCCAGAGTGGATCCTTATGCCTCCTGATATTGACTTGTATGGGACACTGCTGTTGTGGGCTCTGAGCCTTTGAAATGCTTCTTCAGATCTCCAGCATACAGACAAATATCTGACACTCTTCTACAGCTCACTCTAGTAAGCACTAGTACATAGTCCTATCTAAAGCTCACACCATGTTGTCTTGGTTACTCTCTCATTACTGTGACAAAATACACAGCTCCTGTAACTTTAAAAAAAAAGGTCTATCTTTGCCCATGTTTTAGAAGTTCCAGTCCTTGTGCAGTAGGTTAGCTCGAAGCAGAAGCTGCATGTGGGAAGGGACTATACAGAAAAGCTGCTCACCTCAAGACACACAGGAAGCCAAGAGAGTAAATGAAGGAAATAGACCTTCAAGTCATCCCCAGTGACCTGTCTTTTCTGACCAGATCACCTCCTAACAGCTGTAATGAGCGTTAATGCCACCAGCATTTACATTCTGCTTTTTTACCTCACTTGTCCTACTCCTTAGTGGATATTACATAGCCTCTCCTCCCTCTGCAAACTCCCAACACCACTTCTTTGTCTTAATTTAGCTGGCCTTGTTTTCTATTCCATTGAAGAAGTGAGAGGAATGCTGGAAAAGTTCCTTAGCCTCTCACTACCATACCTATGCTCTGGTGAGCTGTTTGTTGCCACTGGTGCTGGTAACCCTTCAACATGTGCACAAGATTGCATCCACTCATGCCTAGACAATGCAGTGGCTCCAGCAATTCCTCTTCCTCCCTACGGGGCCATCCCATGAAGTGAACAAACATGCTGTCATCTTTCTAAGACACCCCTTTTCCTTGTCTACCTGCTGCACCATTCCCCTTTGTAGTGAGATCCCCAGGGGAGATTTTAGTGCTCACTTCTCATTTGCTACACCCTTCAAATTAGGTCCTCCATCCCATTATAGAAACTAAACCTGTCTCAATCAGCAACAGTTCCATGTTGCTTACTTAAGTGATGATAATTAGGAATATTTGTGTAGTCTATCAAATCTTTGATGCTATAGATTTTCTTGTAAATGATGTGGAGTTTAATAGAGATCTCTGAGTGAAACTAGGGACAGAAAATTATTAGGATTTCAGTGTAGGAGTAAAAAAGAAATAAATCTACCCGGTAGGGAAAAAGACAGAAATATCTGCATGTCTCAATCTTGCTTCTAATGAAGCTAAAAGAAAATCTCCGGAGAATCAGACACAAACTGGTATTTAAGCAAGCAACTTTGCAGACTAAGTTTATAATAGCAACATGGATTTAAAAAATAAAAACATGAGAATGTAATTTGAAGAAATGTCATTTTAATAGTGCCCCAAATGACTAGCAGAAGCTAACACAACTTCTGTGTTTAAAAATTTTAATTTTGCCTAGGACAACAGCAAATATATGTCACATCCCAATTTCAAAAATGTTCTTCAAGAAAATAAAAAGAATATATCATTGATTAGATTTTGAAGGCCAGGAACACTGGACTTCAAAGCTCTGGGAAATGGTCACTAGAGGAAATAGCTAAGTCACTCAGCACAAAACAAACTCCCCTCTACACTTTCATCTCCATATCCAGTGTCACAAGATTACTTCAGACAAAGTCTGAACAAAGTCAAGCGTGGTTTGGGTGTGCTGTTTGAGAAAAGCTAAGTCATAAATATCCGTTGAGTTGCACCCACAGGTGGCTAGTCCTCAGATCTTTGGTTGACTCCTTTTTTGAGGGGATGCTGTTGAGGATCAAATCCCTGAAGGACATGGAGTGAAGGGAAATCAATATGGAGAAAGAGATGAGCACAAATTGGTCCTGAGGTACAACCCAGGCTTGGTGTGATCCATGGAGATCTTGGAACATTAACAGCACCACAGAGTTACTCCCACTTTGAGGCAAAGGGACTGATAGTTTATGCTTCATGCAGTATTGCACTGGTTACCTGTGGGAAAGAAGAAGGCACAGTGTCCCAGCTTCGAGATTCCTATTATAGATGACAGTTTCCTAAAGCAAGGGACAGTTGTAGGCATTAGAAGAGATTAATAGCAGGTCAGTGGTGACGTCTGGTCGATAAAGAGGATCCAGTAGAGCTATCAGAGCCACTAACTATCAGATATGTACATTACAATGGGCTGGCAAAGCAATAAACTAAGACATTACTCAGGTATAACTACAGGATTGCAGGTTTGATTTCACCAACCCTCATTATGCGCTTCCAGGTGCCAGAAGGCAATGTATCTTTTCAGAATGTACAGTTGAGTTTCAGTATTTGCAGCCATTATAAAGTCACTGTGAATACCTTAATACCATATTAGTCAATACTGAAGCATTACCCCCAGGACAAATGGAGTTTAGTCCTTGAAACCTGCTGGTCACAGCATTTTCATCAGCCAATCAATGCATGACCTTGCTTTATGTGTATTTCTGTTTAAAGACCCCTCACTCAATATATATCACTTACTGATTAACATTGAACTCTTGGCAAAAAGTACCATAATTCATGCTTGGGCGAAGCTTATGCAGTACTCTTACCTAGCAAAGATATTTACTCTATAAAGTACATTACAGCCTTCTTATACTTAGGAACACTAGACAACTCTTCTGTGTTATACTTAGAAGCCACATTCACCAATACAATCATCCCCAAAAGCACAACATTATGAAAATCATGACACTAAACAGACCATTCCAGAGACACTTGTTTGCAGTGTAATAGCTGAAGCAAGAGGACAGAGCAACACCTTGTTCAACCTCAGCTGAGGTGCTGAGGGCTGAGGTCTTCCAATGCCTCAAGCATGTCTATGAAACTGAATATTGATTTGGGAGCTATAAATAAGTCTTAGTGAGTTTGTCAATTTACAAATACAGTAATCCAGAAACAATGAGGATCAGTTGTGTATGCATTGTACAGTTTACCTTTCTGCTTTACACATTTCTTACACACTGAGTAAATTCTCTGGGAACTCCACACTGAGATACTCCCTTCTCTGCACATACTGATATTATCTGCATCCCAGATCTTACTAGGATGCATTGCATAAATCAAAGTCCTGAACCATTTTATTGATTACTTCTAGAGATTACTTGCATTTTGTGATTATGTTGAATATATATATATAGACACACACAAGGCTTTATTATAGATACTTTTCACATGCCAACATTAATTCTCAAGATGCTTAAATGACTATAATTTATTATTAAAGAGATTGGGTGTATCTCATTTTTATATACAGTGTTGTTTTCTATTTTTTTGGTGATTAATGCCTTTTCCTCTAGGACAAGGCAAGAACTTCTTATTTAGTGTGTATGTGCTTGAGAAACACTGCTGAATATTGTTCTGGTTTGTTCTAGTATCAACTTTCTGTGCCAGGAGCTAAGCTTTCCAAGATTTACTTTTCCATTTGATCCTGAGTTTAAGTAGGCAAAGGCAGTGTACAAATGTGAGAGGCAGAAGTGAGGCAGCCCCAGTGGTGCTCTGTGGTCAAAGGTAATCAGAGATGGTAAGCTGTATCTGCAGAGGTATCAGCAGGCCTCAGCTGGTCCCCACTGTCCTGTCCTCCATATCCACTGCACTAGCTTCAGGTGGCTTCCACCAGCCCAAGGCCCAGCACCAGATACAACTCTGCATGCAAAAAGCCCACATCTTCCCATAACAACTCTACCAGCTCCCCTTTGTGGCCAGACTGCATCTACTGGAGCTGCAGAGCTCTAGGTCTCCTTGGAAGCTCTCATTCAGCCACCTGTGCAGGGCTGATTGGTGACCTTTTCCTTGCCCTTCACTCTCTCCTCACATTGCTTCCCCAGTGCCTCCTCCATTGGTAAGATCTACTTCTCAGAATAGATTCCTTCTTCATAATATACATAGGGGTTCTCGGCTCATGACAGCTACCAATTTCTTTCAGTGCTGTGCCTTACATGCATGTAACAGATATCCCTGTGGAGGAATCAATGTACAGAGCTGGAAGGAAGATTCCTGGTGCTTGTAGAATGGTGTTGACCTCTAGAAATCACACAGAAACTTACCCATTACCTCCCTGTCATGATTCCTGCTTATTTATTTCCTGTATTCATGTTCCTCCTTATAATCTGTGAAGTGTATCACGCATATACTCTAGGTACTATGAATACAGGGAGGTGCTGTAGTTGGTTTTTCCAATGTATGGATGAGGAAACTAAGATTAATGTTATGAGGTAGTTCTGAGCTCTTATAATTTTTAAGAGCAAAGTTTTTGCAAATAAGGCTCAAACTCAGGACTTCTGGAAGAATCTTTCCATTTCAGTAGGGAGACACAAACATAACATTGAATGCAAAATACTTAAGTACATACCTGTTGCTAAGCTAATACCTTTACAGCAACAAATTTTCACTGGCACAGTTTCTCCCTCAGTGACCTGATTTATTCCCTACCATTAGCCATCTCCATTAAAAAGAAAAATTACAAACACTTTCAGAAAGGCAAGTGGAACAAAATCAGGCCTCAGAGAATTGTATGGGGCTAGAAGATACTTACGTAATCATCTAACATAGAAATTCCTTTTCATTGTTTTAAATTTTTATTAGTATATGTTTTCAATACATGATTACATTCCTCATGGGAAGCTGGCCCTTGTACATAGCATATCTTAATGTTTTCTTATGTCCCCTTCCCTCCTCTCTTCTTCTCACTCTCCCTCCATCTCTTGATGTCCACATTTGCAAAAGATCTATCTCTTTATTTCCTATAATCTATCTTTTATTTTGCTTTTTAAACTATATATTCTTTGGGTTTTTCATGTAACATTTAAGTTTATATATCTGATTTATTTCACACAACTCTTTTTCGAAATAGGGAGTCTACTTCAAGGCTTCCTTGCTCCTCAAAGTGTGCCCCCCATGTTAGTAACATCAGCATCACAAGGCAATTTGTTAGAAACACAATCTCAAGGCTTGTGCGTTGGAAGTTCTGGGGGTGGGACCAAGGAATCTATGTTTTATCAAGTTCTCCACACAGTTCCTTCAAAATTACTGAAGTTTGAGATCTAGGGAGCCAAGTGACATATCTAAGGTCTTATAATTTCATTTGTAACAAATATAGCTCTTATAATTTCTAAGAGCAAAGCTTTTCCAAATAAGCCAACATTCCGTTTTATTGTTCCTTCATTAGCTCCTCAAGCAGGTCATAGCTGAAAGTGTTTATTTTGTACTATAGCAAGAATATAACAAACTATACGTCAACAATTTCTGTACAAAAAAAATTTTCTCATAAAATTCTTTAGATATTGACTTTAAGATAAACTGTCAGGAAGTTTACTCTGCTTTATCAATCTATGATTTTCTCTCTCTTCCCTGTTGGCTTGCCTCAACTTATTTTTTGGCAGTGACTTGTAATTATGCTTTGTTCTCTAAACAAGATAAGCGATGATGTTGAAAAATCCTCAAGTTTCTGAACTTAAACCACAAGTTATGTTGCTAACTAGTTTCTTTAGGAAGCCTGAACCCCCAAATGCAAAATAATTGGGCCTACTTTATTTAAATCATTAATCTAGTCTTCTCCACAGTTACCTCCACAAGTCTAGAAAAGCATTTCTCTTGGAGCTTTAGAGCCTTCTGCAAAGATTTTAGGGTGCTATTATTGTAAAAACCTTCAGATGAGTCATTCTGCTCAAGCTTTTATGTCAAAGGCCTACCTACTTGGACATGATAAAGAGAAGAGTGAGTGGTTGTCAGATGTGCCCTGGATTGGTTTTTATTTTGAAACATGGGGATTATGTCTGTAGACAGTTGCTATGAAGACATAAATATATCTACCTAGAGGTGACCTGAGAATCACCAAAAAAGACATGGCTTGAAAGTGTTTTCCAGTTGGTTGTCCTATGTGCCACATAATTGAACAGGTCACTTTGTTTGGGGGCCCTCCTCTGAGGAAAACTACTCCACAAATAAAGAGCATCATAACATGCATGGCCTGAACAATAATGAAGAATTGCAACGTCTGTATCTACCATAAAATTCTCCATAATCTACTGTGATCTCAATATTGTGTCTCTCCCAAGTCCACATATTCAAGCCTAATTCTCCACGTGAAGTATTTGGAAGGTCGTTGACATTGTGATGGGAGAGCCTTCTTGAGTGGCATTCATACCATTAAAAATGGAGCCTGGGGAAGTTCTTTTGTCCCTTCTGCCTTGCAGGGGTACACATAGGAGGTATCTTCTTTGAAGAACAGAGCAAGTCAGTATAAGACAGTGAATATGTGGACACCATGACTTTCAACTCCTCAGTCTCCAAAACTGTGAGAAGTAAATTACCCAGTTGAGGACGCTCTGTTATAGCAACTTGAAGAGACACAACTACTCACTCTTATGAAATCTCCAAGAATCATCACATTCCAGCATTCTTCCTCTATTCTGGGTGACAAAGTAAGGATTTCAGCATAACCTGGTTCAGTCATTTTTTCCCCCTGAGACTCCATAAAGCAAATGCATTTCTGTTCCCTTCCCACAATTCTATTTATGGAGAACTTTAAACTTTGGTAGTTTTTCTCTAAAAGATTACAAGCAGAAGAAGCACTTCTATCTAATGAAACCTTATGATTGAACAAAAAAATCACAATCCAAATTCAGAAGCAATAAAGCACATAAAAATGAATTCTGAAATAACATGTAAGTAAACTCGCACATCTAGTAGTTAAAACATTCCACTAATTAGTTTCCTGACTTTGGGTAACATACTTTTCACTGGGGACAACACTATACCAAGCTTGCTTTTGATATTTATTGTAAAACAATAAAGCTACTTTTGAAATGTTTTTAAATGAAGTGTAGAAGTCCTGGTTACCTATGAACTTGTTGTTACTATTATTGTAGTTCAGAGAACCATGATATTCTCATTTATGTGATCTCAAAATTAAGCTAAGCACTCTGCTTTTTTGCTGGGATCTACAAACAATGGCTTACTGTGATTTTTCAGTTAGAAGAAAATGACCCTTTAATGTAATCCTCTCACTTTAGTATTGTGGAAAACGAGGCCTGAACAAGTAGTAAGTTCTGCCAAAAGCTACACAACCAGTTAGTCTCAAAGCCTAACTCAAGTAATCCTACAAACCATAAGGGAAAAGGCACTAGCAGACAAAGGTACTTAATTTATTCTACCAGCTTCTTCTAAACTCAGCTATTTTTTTTCCATAGCTATTCTTTGGAAGGTCCAATCTCACCAATGAGATTCTTTATTAATGTCCTTGAATAGTTTGTTTAGTGCTCACTGGGCTACCTGATGTGTCTAAAGCTTTGGTGAGGAATGCTTTTTTGTCAGCCTGATTCTAATGAATAGCAAATTATGGTTAAAAATAACTCTCAAGTTTTCTTTCTTCTCAGCAGTCAATTATCTAAATCTTCCAGGAAAACCTGGTGTCAGTTATTAAGGGAAGATGTCACAATTTCCGAAAACCCTAGACTCTGCTCTTCTTTCAGCATTAAAGTAACTCTTAAAGCTATTCACCAAGGTTTCCTGAACATTTACTGGTGCTTGATGTTTCCTGCTTAAAGAAATGAGTTTAAAAAATGGTCAAAAGAAAAGAGCCTGGGGCCCGGCGGGATGGCTCAGTGGTCTAAAGCACCTGCTTGGGAAAGCTTGGGCGGCTTCAGGGACCGCGGTTCGATCCCCAGCACCACAAGCTGCACCAGCGCTGCCTTCGGGGCAGGTTGAGCCAGCCATAAAAATGAGTGCATAAACAAAGGTTCTGAAACAACAACAACAACAAAAAAAATTAAAATTAAAAAAAAAGAAAAGAGCCTTACTATCCATTGAGGTCCAGAGAACTGAAGATGAGAGACCACAGAATACAAAATCTGCACACAAAAATCTAAAGTATTTCCTGTACAACAAAAATGAACCTACTAAGAAAGAAAAGGGGGGAGGACTTTCAAGTTAGCTCAGTGGATTAAGTGCCTGTACAGGCAATCCCAGTCAGGCACAAGAGATAACAGTTCAACCCCCATACCCACCCTTAAGGCAAACTAAGAAGGCAAAAGAAAAAAAAGAAAGAAAGAAAGAAAGAAAGAAAGAAAGAAAGAAAGAAAGAAAGAAAGAAAGAAAGAAAGAAAGAAATTGGGAATACAATACCACGCAAAATAACTTTAAAACATTAACTACCTAAGAATCAACATACCCTAGGGATTGAACCATTTACAATGAAAATATGAAAAAAAGAAATTGAACAATATTATAGAAAATATAAAGCCTCTCTTATTCACAGATTGGAAGAACTGGTATTATCAAAATATCATATTTCCAAAAGCAAATGATAGATTCAATATAATCCCTATTAAAATACCAATAACATCCTTCACAGAAGTAGAAAAAATCTGAAAATTTATTTAGAATTAGAAAAGGTCAAGAATAGCCAAAGCAATGAATTTCAAGTCATACAGCAAAGCCACAGTATAGTACTGGTACAGGAATAGGACAGTAAACCAATGAAATAGAGCAGAAGTCATAAAAACAAATTTGTACATCTATAACTACCTTATTTTTGACAAAGCAAGCAAAGCCATACACTGGAGAAGAGAAGCCTCTCTAATAAATGGGTGTTGAGAAAACTGAATATCCATACATAGAAATTGAAACTGGATCTGTATATCTCAGCTAGTATTGGTTGCTTGTTCGTTTGTTTTGTGTCAGCGTGTGTTAAGAAAAAATAAAAATAGATCAGAGGCCAAGAATCAAAAGCCTGGACACAAAACCAGAAACTGAAATTACAAGAAGATAGCATAGGGTAAACACCTATGGAAAACCATAGGCACGAGTAAAGACTTTCTGACTAAGACTCCAACATTGTAAGCAATAATGTCAAAATTCAACAAGTGGGATTAAATTGAATTAAAAAGCTTCTGCATGTCAAAGTATTAATAGTATAAAAAGAACTCACAAAATTAGAGAGAAATCTTTACTAGCTACTTATCTCATAGACTAAAAAAAACCTCTAGAATATATAGGACCTCAAAAATCCCCCCTATATAGATAATCCAATCACAATAGCAAATTAATTGAACAGATACTTCTCAGGAGAAGAATTACGCATAACCAATAAGTTCATGAAAAGATACTCAGCATCTGGAACTGGCCAGATAGCTCAGTGGACTAAAATGCCTTCTTAGGCAGAGCACAGTGGCCAGGTTCTATCCCTGGCTTGCTGAGCTGGCTCTGCCTCGGGGCGTGCCGAGACAGTGATTGGCGCTGCACATGGTGGCTCACGCCTGCAATCCCAGCACTTGGGATGCTGAGAACAAGTGAATGACTATGAGTCCGATCTACATAGTGAGACCCTGTAGACTCTGTACTAAATACATTTTGTAAAAATGTTTACCATCTTTAGTCACTAGGGAAATAAAAACAAAAATTCTTCAAGATTCCATCTGACCCTTGTCAGAATGGCTATGATGAAAAACACAAAAATCAGTGCATGCTGGTAAAGATGGGAAGGGACCTCCTATATTGCTGATAGAAATGTAGACTAGTACAACCACTTTGGAAATCAGTATGGAGAGTTATGGAAACCCAAAAAGTGAAAATACAGTTTGACTCAGCTATTCCTCTCTTTGGTATATTCTCAAAAGAATTATAGATAGCATCTATGCCAATAAATCATACCCATGTTTATAGCATCATGATTTACAATTTCTAAGCTGTGAAAACAGCCTAGATGCCTAAAAACAGATAAGTAGGTAGAGAAATGTGTACATCTAGAGTGGAGTATTATTTGACCATAAGGAAGAATGAAGCCATGTAAAGTTGCTGGAAAACGGATGGAAGTGGAAGCTATCACGTTAAGTAAAATTAGGGAGACTCACAAAATTACATATCAAGTGTTTTCTCTTATATGAGCAATCTTAAACATTTAACTAAATGAAAAAAGCGAGACGGCAGCAAACTAGAAGATAGATTTCTGAACAGAGTAATGAGTTAAATTGTAGGAAGAGAAAAGGGAGACGGCATCAGGGGTTGGAAATAGCAAGATTTGTTAAATATGGGCTCCAATTTGTCCAAATAAATCTCACAATTCTGTGTCACTAACCTGCTCTAATTAAAGATGAAGGACTTTATTACTCATGGCACCAATTTTTCACCTCTGGCCACACATTAGACTCACTCAGACTTTGAAAAATGCTATTGCCTGAGGCCTAGCGCAATAGGTTCTGATTTAATTAGTCTGAAGTGTCATGGGGCATCAAAATTGTTTTAAAAGGCTCCCTTAGTGATTCTATTGGAAAGGCAGGGTTAAGATACTTCAATCTGTGGGGCCAGGGAGATAGCTCTGTGGCACAAGTGCCTGCCTGCCAAGTGCAAGGTTGTGAGTTTGAACCCCAGTTCTGCTAAATAAATAAATAAACAGATAGATAGATAGATAGATAGATAGATAGATAGATAGATAGATAGATAAATCTGCAAGATACTACAATCTCCATTCATATGCCTAATAGCTCATATGCCCTTCTACTCCATAGATGATAGTTCTCATACAGAAACTTTGGACTAGGAGAAATCCACGTTCCTTGACATCCACTTGGTGGCCCATAACCAACCCGGTGTTATAATTCTAGAGGAGGTAATGTGACCTTCTTTGGTGTATTTACTTCACAGATCATAAAGCACTTTCTCTTATATTTGCAGAAGAGAACACAGCATAGGAGAATGTCAGTCACTTGCCTCAGGTAGAAGTGAGTTAGTTGTTACATCTCATACCTAAGCATCTACTATACTTAGGCGCTGATGGAGTTACCCAAAGCTAGAGAAGACCATGGAGGCTGGGGTTTCCTTTGAACTGTACAGTAAATCACCCTCACTTTTTCTTTCAGTCTTCCTCATACTTGTTTTTTTCAATTTTGTTTTTATTAGTACATAACTGCAGTTCATACTATGTTCATCATGAGGAATTGGTACATATGTGAAATACATCTTAATCCTTTTTTTCATTCACTGTCCCTTCACTTTTCCTGCTTCCTGCATCCGTTGCCCCCTTTCTTATTTGCAGAATATCTACCTCCAGAAATCCTATCATCCATCTTTCATTTTGCTCTTTATTTATATTTTAGTTTTCTTATGTAAAAGAAACCATGAAATATCTGACCTGACTTGCTCATTGTCCATCTTCCCTGAGAACTTACTCTGGAAGGTAACAAAGGCCATATCTGTCTTGTTCACCAATGTATTTCCAGCATTTAGTACAACCACGATCAAACAGAGGTGGTCCTTTAATCATTATTTTCCTATAATTTCACAAATTGTAGTGACAAAGATCAAATAGCACCTTTCTTATCTATTTACAAAAATCTTCTCCTGAAAAAGTAGTTGCAGACTGAAATTCACCACACTGCACATTGCAAAGGACAGGTTGTTAGGTTGGATCTTTACTACTTCAACAAATCCTCTCTCTCTCTCTCTCTCTCTCTCTCTCTCTCTCTCTCTCTCTCTCTCTCTCTCTCTCTCTCCCTCCCTGCCTCCCTCCCCTCCCCTTCCCTCCTCCCCCCTCCCCCTTCTTCTT
>PVJA010010248.1:0-58070 GCA_004027025.1 Myocastor coypus
TCCCTCCCAGCCTCTACCACTGCACCAAACTCAGGGCCGCCACTCTGCTAACCCGTGTGTCACATTGAAACACCACTGTCCTGCCGGACACCCATTCTCCAAGAACTCGGCGCCACACCCAGCCTCTTCCAGGGCAACCTCGGCGGCAGGACCCCTCCGCCACACCACTGACCCAGCAATCCTGCCTTGAAGTTGGCCCACATTCCCTGAGAAACAAACCCTGCCTGAAATCAGCGCATCTCAGATTCAAGTACTTTTTAAATACTAGCTGGCCTGCTGAGTGCTCGAGAGTCAGGCCCTCTTCAGACTTATAGACTCCTATGGCAAAAGACCCTCTGAGGTCACTGCACCATTGTCCCCACTCAAGAGAAAGGCTGAGGGGCCCAGGAGCCAGTCCCACCTCCCAGAGCAGACACGTGGAGGGCACCAGGCCACACAGGTCAGCCCTGCTCAGACACCTGTAGCAGGCCTCTTCTCACAGCACTGGAGGTCTAGAGAGAGACCCAGGAATGCACAAGCCCAGCATGCAGGACCCCTTAGCCAACTAGGTCTCCCCACATCCACCACACTCCTCCCCAGTGGCCTGAAAACAGAGACAAAAATCTCTGTGTTCATGGACTCACATTCACATGAGACAGACAGCAACTAAGGCGGCACTGTAAGACATACAATATGAAAGGACCTTACGAGGGGAGAAAAGCAGAGAGAAGGTGCATGTGGAGGGTCATGCACCTGAGGACAGCCTCGGTGAGAAGGCACGTACCAACCCCCATGAGGGGTGTGCTTATTATGTATCTCAAACACGTATCAGTGCAAATAAAAACCAAAGGTAGAGAACACGCCAGACAGCAGTCTGGGAAAAGACTCCAGAAGGCGGGAGCGGCCCGTGCCAAGGCCCCGAGGCCAGAGCTCTGCTGTGCTGTACAGAGCACGGCACAGAGGCCAACACAAGGGACCAAGCGAGGCAGGGAAGCAAGCAGGACACAAGGGGAGGACGGCGTCTTGGGTGACCAGGGCCCCTTGCTGGTGCCAGGAAGGGCTCCAGCCTTGTTCAGTCCCCTCTTCATGGATGAAGAACCCAGGCTCAGAGAGAGCTAGTGATTCAGTAAAAGCCACAGAAAGCTCAAGTTTAAAGCTAAGGCCCCGAAACAAAGTCAAGCGTGAGCACCCATCCCACCAGCGGGGCCGTGGGGCCTTTGGCTCAGAGGCACTGCTCCTGCCAACCCACCCATCTCTCCCTGAGCGCAGCTGCCGCGCAAAGTGACGCAGAACACTGCTCCGAGGGGCTCAGCTCCACGGCCCACGCTGGAGTCGCAGGCGGGGAAGGCTGACAGGACAGAGAAGCCTCCTCCAGCCAGGAGCCCCATCGGTCCGCAGAGCCCTCCATTCTCCCGCCTCCCTCAGCTGGGAAAAGCAGCCACCTCTCCAAAACGTGGGTTTGTTTACTTGGACAGAGTCCCGTGCTGGTTCCTGAGCATCTTGCCGTGCGTGTGCTGCAAAATAAATAACTCACGTTTCCCATTTTAACGTTGGAAGCACAGCCCGTGGGGCACAGCGCGCATCGCCCCCACATGTGAGCACGCCTTCTCCAGTGAGAGAAGGAATCCTGGGAAGGTTCTGGGTGCGGGGACCTGGACAGCTGCCCCACCTCTGTTCCTCAGGGCTCTCTGGCTCCTGCCCCCTCAGCCCAGCGGCTAGCCTTGGCGGAGGGGGCTGAGAAGGTTGTGGTTCTGCCTCCCCTTGCAGAGTTCAAGACAGAACTCTGCCACAAGGCGGACCCTACACTGACAACAGCTCTACAAAACACTGTACATGGTTCCAAAGTAAATCCTGAGAGGATGTGGCTGGCCTTAGGAGATACAAAAACTACATGTTTTGTTATACAGGTCTTGCTTTAACTTGCCCTTAACCACCTAGCAGAAAAGTTTAAACATGACGCATAAACCTAAAGGTAGTTTAGTATGCTGAGCTGTAAAAGGTTCTAATCAACAGTTTTGCCAGTAGGAACCCACTGTAATTATGGAACATTTGACTATGGATACAACTACCTTCTCTTAGATCAAAGAGAAGAAATCTACTGTACTAATAACCATTAGCAAATTTATCATGTCTACACCCTGTGCTCTGTATATCTACAATGAGGACAACAATTTGCATTGTACTAATTATTGGGAATGTATTACTAACGTCTTTGAAACTGTCACATTATAATTTCTTATTAAAAGTAATAAAAATTAAAACAAAACAACCAAGTGGACCCTACATGCCCTCGAATCTCATGTCTGAGAGCTGCATTCCCAGCTGGTGGTGGAGTACTACTGGGAGGGGGTGGAAGTTACGGGGCCTACTGGAGGAAATAGGTCCCAGGAGACGCGTGTCAAGGACGTATTTTGCCCCTACCCGTCCTGCCTCTTTGTAGATGGTAGATGACCAACATGGACCCATCCCGAGCACGGCCATGGGCTTCTATCTGGGCTCAAAGGTGACTGGACTGATCACAGGCTGGGACCTCTGACCCCAAGAACCAGAGTCAATCTCAGGTTGCTTCTCCTCCTGCTAGATTGCTTCTCTCAGGTCCTCTGTCACAGAAAGCTAGCTAGCACAGGCACTCAGGAGCCCTGGAGACCTCTGAGGGTGCCCCTGCAGCCAGCCTGCCTGCCTTTCCACACAGCCAGACCTTCTGAGAGTCCTCCAGAGAACCAGAAGCCCATGAAGGGAAGACACCCCAGCTAGACCCCAGTACAGACAGCACTGAGGGCTCACTGCTCTGCACCCTGAGCCCCTCGTGCGCACCTGGCAAGCGATGAGGCAGATTCATTCCATGGTTGTCCCCATGCTGCAGAAAAAAAAAACCGGAGGTGAGAAGAGGGTAAATTACCCACGCAAGTCACACAGGTGCTCGGTGCCAGAGCTGCGATGTCGACCCAAGCATCCACACTGCAGACAGCCTCACAGGCACAGAGGGGTGCCAGGTTCCTCCAGAGTTGATGCCCACTAGGCTGAGAAGGTACGGCCACGGTGCGACCCTTAAGCTGAGTTCCGACGGAGATTCCCACCTCAGGAGGTGCTGAGTTGGGAGTGTTTACCCAGATTCTCTACACATCTCCAGCATGACTGCCTCCTGCATCTGTCTCAGCCATGACTAAGCCATGAGCTCCTCAGGGTCCCTGTTGGAGTCTATTTGCAGCATAGAGAAGCATGAGGAGGAATCACTGTAGCAACTGGAAGCATGAGTCGGGTGCACCAGAGAACACAGACACAAACAGAGGGACAGGCGGATAGGGACCTCTGTTCTAGATCTCAGCCCAGAGCGTGGCTCCAGGCCAGCCACTCCAGCTGTCTCCCCTGCAGACCCAGAGGAGAAACGCAACAGGCATATACTTTATTTTCTCCTTTTACTGAATTTAATTCCATGCTTTGGTTTAATTAAAAAAGTAAAACAGTTTAAAATGTTGGATCTTGATGCACTGTTATTCATGCATATTTATTACTCTGGGCTACATAAAACTGAATAATTATTAGCAATTAAAAAGAAGGTGCACAGAAGGTTTTCCCCTCCTCCAAGGGGAAGAAGGAGCCATGGAATGCTATGATCCCAAGCCCCCAGCAAAGACTGCAGAGGAGCGAGCCCAAGGCAAAGCCCTGCACTTAGTGGCCCATTCAGCAGAGGCCGAAGGAAAGTCCCTTAAGGGTCTCAAGCAGAGTTCCCATGATGTCTTTCTTGCTGGTCTTCTGCATTCAATGAGCCTCTTATTTCTCTTGAGATCCCAGACCCAAACACTGCAGGGGACTGTGACGTCTTCACTTCAGGGGCTACCATCGCTGGTCACTCACTCATCAAGAACACTTCACAGCATGATTCTACTGTTACACGTGGAGCACACTGTACCATCAGGCAGGGAAGCGGAACAGACACGGCCCTTGCTGGAGCCCAGCAGGCGGACAGTGGGGGCAGAAACTCCTGAGAAAGTCCTCTGGGCTTAGTCCCAACACAATCACCAAAGCAGCAGGTACGCTACTTAAGTGCCAGGAGACACACCCAGCCTCCCCCAGACTCCCAGCACTGAACACCTTCCTTCATCCTAAGTAGTGCTTCAGCCTCCAAACCCTCACCAGACATGTGTCATTCTTACTTCCCTTTCATAGTGACCATGCCCGCCAAAGCTGACTGAATACTTGCTACGTCCCAGAGACATCCCTGCATGTTGAGAATGATGTGCCCCAAGTGTGACAGTAGAATAATGCCACCAAGTGTTCTCAATGAGCAAACCATCAACCAGGGTAGCCCCTAAAGTTAACCCTACCTGAAGTTTAAACAAGAACCATGCACGGATGAACTCATTTACCACTCCCTGGGCAGCTCTGTACTCTCTAAAGACCATCTCTGTGTACAGCAACCAGCCAAGCCACTGTGGAAAGGTCCTCGCGTGGGCAGGGTTCTCTGCCAACATCTCGCGCCATTGCCAGAGGGTGGAATTCTGAACTCGGTTGGCTAACAGCAAAGTGTAGGAACATGCAGAAGCCTGAAGTTCCTGCTCATGCAATCTGTTGGCTGACTAGGTCTAGGCTCAGTTAAGAAACATAATACTGGCACCCTTGCAGTCGTCCAGTGGTTGACAGACCAACACGCATATGTCCAACCCTGACGTTAGTTCTGTCACTCCTGCCATTCAGACTCTGCAGACAGGGAGCGCCTGCTGCTCAAACAAGTGCCTGTTCATACGAAATGTCTTGTGTCCTAAAGGAAAGAAGAAATCTGAGAATCTCAGAGCTGTGGCAATTTTGTTGGCCCTCACTGGTAAGAACATGCATGTGTGTGTGTGTGTGTGTGTGCATGTGTGTGCATACACACAGGCACAGACACACACACACACACACACACACACATACACACACACACCGTATGTTTTCAGAACGGGTGAATGATGTTACAGCACACACCACGGCACCCTTCTCAAAGTGTCAGACTCAGGGACAGCTGGCCACTTGGGAGGCCCTGCTTGTAGACCTGGGTTGAGACAAAAGTCACAGCCTTACATAACAGGATAGTGACAGACAATGGCTTCATTCAGCTGAGGAGACCACAGGGTGCCTAGTGTTTCAACAAGGAAGCAACTTCTGAGTCTGAACCCCAGCCCCGCACTCAGCAAACATTTCTGTCACAGAATAAATCTCCTGGATGCCCAGCAGGTTGTGACAGATGAGCTAAGATTAGAGGAGCAACCGGAATACTCTAGAACACTACAAAGTCCATTAGCATTCTCCCTTCAAAGAGGAGAGAACCCTTTGCTATTCTCTTTCTTCTTCAGTCCCTTGTAGGGTTATTTTTGCATTTTCCCAACATAAATGGAACTATTCTAACTCAGCACTGGAAAACCAAACGGCCTCAGGTCAGACTTTGCAAAAGAGAAACAAAAACACCAGAACTGGCCCAGTGCAGTGAGCCTGGTGGCATGGCCCAGCCGCCTGTCCTGATGCTCCCAGAGTTGGCCCGGAGCAGGGTGCTGGCCCCAGGAAACAGCTGTGACTTGTCACCATAGTTGGATTCTCCAGGTGGAGGGACTGACTACAGCCTTCACTCCAACCAGAAGGTCACTCTGCTCTCCCATTCTGCGTAAACCAGGGACTGCTGGACAGGCTGACTTACAGAGAGCTGACACCACCAAGACACCAAGCGAGACCCAGACATGGCCCTTAATTTTGTGGCCCAGCCACTGCGATCTGATGAATTACACGATTATGTCTGGGAGGCTGAGTTCAGTTAGAAGTAGGCTAGAGCAGAAGAACCTCATTGAATCTGGGTGGGAGAAGAAAGAGCACACCCGCCATGAGCCCGCCACTCGACAGAGCCTGCAGTCAAGGTGGAAGCCAAAACCAAAGGTGAGACCTAGAAGGAGACGAACACTGAGACAGAGGTACAAGGAAACAAAGATGGGGAGAGAGAGCCAAGAAACGCAAAGCCCGAGACGCAGAGGAGGACCTCAGAATACGGTCCTCCTTAAGGAGCTTCCCTTCTGCTTCCTCCTCCAAGTGCAGCAGAAGAGCAAGCCCTGGTTCGGCAGAGGGGGGCTCCTCTGGCCCCAGTTCACAGGCACCTTGGCTCTCGGAGAGACTTGGACACAGACAGCATCCAAGAAGTACGCCTCTCGCTCTCGCGGACCACGCCCCTTCGCCTCCCACGTCTCCCTTACTCTTCCTACTCTTCGGATCATTCCTTCTCTCCATCATCTTTCATTTTCTGTGCAGAGACAGTCATCCACTGTTAAACTGAAAAGAGGCTTTTATCCCTTCATCCGATAAAAGTGACAATCCGTGGGAAAGTACTGACTGGCATCACCTGAACTTGGGAACAAGAGAGTCTGGATCACTGCTGATATTAAACACCACAGGGAGGTCATAGCCTGTGCCATAAGGCAAGAAAATGCAATAAAAGCTATAAAGCAAAGAAAGGCACGGAACACCGCTGCTCCTCCCAGACGGCATGATGGTATGCAAAGAAAATCGAAAAGAACCCGAAGATAATAGTAGCACCAAAAACTAGACACTGAAATTTTTAAGTTCTCACTTATAATGACATCAAAAAGGGTCAAATTCCTGGGAATCGATCTACTGGAATATCTGTAAGACATTCAAAGTGAAGAAACAGGAAAAGCTGCTAAAAGAAATTAAGGAAAATTAAACATCTCAGCTTTCCCCAAACTTCATTGTCTCCTGTGCTTCTACTCATTTCAGTATTTTTACCTAGGAGGGCTTTCTGGTGTGGAGATTGGAAAGTGGGTTCTCAAAATGTACACATAAACACAAAGGACCAAGAAGGGCCAGGTAGTCATCAAGGAGGAGGATGAAAGGACGCGGCTGAGAACTACTATTGACCAAGGTATACTCACCACATAGCTACACTATTATGTCGGTATGGGGTTGGTACTAGAATGGAAGACAAGCCAATGGGAGCGAAGGTGGAGCGTCCTCACAGCCACACCCAACCTGCAAGGGCACCGACCTTTTACCAAAGGAGGTCTCTGTGGCCTTCCCTCTGGCTAAGGCAGGATGCCTGCCACTTACATTAGGACATTCACCTTGCCTCCCACTTGCAGAGGTCTTAGGGTCAGGTGCGGGCAGTGGGCTTTAAAGAGAAAGGAGCAGCGTGTAGAAGAGCCCGAGGGGTACTGCTCACCTGTGGAGACCAGAAAGAGAACAGGAGCGGGGAGGGATCCAGAAGCGCAGCTCGATGCGGCCCCCCCAGCCACCTCACCTGCTTGCCTAATGCCGGAGGCTCAGGGCCATCCCAGACCCAACCGCCACCATGGTACCCAACCATGTAGGGTTCTGCATGAGAAAGCCTCTGCCTTGTCTTGGTTACTCTTCTCTCGTCGATGAGACAAGCACCCGACACGAAAAATGAGGAAGGAAGGGTTTACTAGCTCACAGTTACTGGAGGTTTCAGTCCATATTCAGCAGGCTCCAAGGCAGAGGGGCACATGGCAGAGGGCAGCCTTTCATGGTGGCAGCTAAGAACAAGAGAGCAGGGACAGTAGCACCAGCTCAGGCACTAACTTCTCTTCCTTCCTTACACTGAAATGCAAATCTGCCCCAAGGGAGGTGCAGCACCCATTTCCACTGTAATCTGTTACAAATTCCAGAAGCCATCCCACCCCCACCCCGTGGCTACACCTATAGGCAAACCATAACATGCCCCTTCCTCACACAGACACCCAGCGCATTAGAGCAACAATCCCCAGATGGACCAGAGCAGAAATTCGAAGGCGCAAACAATAAAGCTTCAAAAATCAAACAGAGAGAAGGAGCTTATAATGTGCAAACATTGTACAACTGTAAGAGAAAAAAATGATAAATTATGATGCATTAAAATTAAGAACATCCCTTCCCAAAAATATCCCATTAATAGTCACTAAAGACTGCCACAAGTGTATCTGGCAAAGAATTTAAACACAGTTCTCTAAAATCTAGCTTAAAAATAAACAACATAACATAAAAAAGCAACATACTTCCTTGAACATTTCATTAAAGCGACATCCAGCTGGCCCCTAGGCACATGAGCTCTACTCAGCAACCATCAGTAATTAAATTAAAAACTGCAATGGGATGTACTGTCACACCTGCCAGAGGGACATAACGAAAACTGCTAGGATCTGGCAAGAGGCACAATCAGAAATCTCATATATTTCTGCAAAGAATAAACCAATAATACTATTTTGGAAAATTGTTTCTGTCTACTAAATATCTGCTCTGTGACCCAACTATTCTGTTCTTGGCTATGTAACCCTAGAGGAAATGAATGCACATGCCCCCAAAATAGAAAAGAAGATTCCAATGGCCAGAAACAAATGAGAATAGGTGCCTGCTTAGGCAAGTGCGGGGACCAGGGTTCCACCCTCTGTACTGCAGGCTGCACTGCCCTGCCCCCTAGGCATGCTGAGCCAGCCACCAAGACCTGGCATGGTGGCACATGCCTGTAGTTCCAGCACTGGAGAGGCTGGAAACAAGAAGATCACTATGAATTTCAGTTGGGTAGTGAGAATCTGTACTAGATACATAAATTTGAAAAAAAAAAATGGAGGAACATAGATGTTCCTCAATTATACAACAAATAACTAAGGGGTGCAGTCCTCAACTATAATTACTGTACAGAAATATGAAGAATCAAGCTATATGTCAACAGAGATAAATCCCAGAGACATAATAATAAATTTTTAAAAGACACGAAAGAGAAGACTCAATATTTAGAAGTTATCTATGGCTGTCTGATGAATTATTCCAAATCTGAGCGGCTTCCAATCACAGGTGTTTCCTGTTCAGGTGCGGCTGGCCCATGCCCTGAGCTGAGCCTCTCACAAGGCTTCAACCATGACCTCAGCCAGCTACTGTGACCTCAAGGTTCCCATGCCCAAGCACAGAGCCCCTGGGACACAGGCCTCCATTGGCCACGGGATGGTCCCAAGAGGGCATCTCAGAAAGTGACAGCAGGGGGCTGGCAGGATGGCTCAGTGGTCTAAAGCGCCTGCTTAGGAAAGCTTAGGCGGCTGCAGGGGCCGCGGTTCGATCCCCAGCACCACATGCTGAGCAGGCCATAAAAATAAATAAATAAACAAATAAAAGTTCTGAAACAAGAAAAAAAATAAGTAAAATAGAAAAAAATTAAAAAAAAAATGACAGCAGGCTTCACTGGGGTAAGCAAAAAGCATCAGAGAGAACAAAAACAAAACAAAAGCCAAAGTCTCCTGGGAGTTAAGCGGGGACGTGACACCCCATTTCTTCAGCTGTATCCTATGTACTAGAAGCAGGCCCCCAGGTCCCACGCAAACCCAGCAGGAAGAGAACAAAAAACGACATGGTATGAGGAGGCAGGGACTGTTCGAACTTCGGCAGATCCCTGCCTACCACACTATAATACTCCTTTTCCATGAAATTCAAGCATAGGCAAAGCTTGACCACTCGGAAGAGGCACTATCTCCCCAGGGAGAGACTACTGGCGTGCAAGGGATGTGAAGTTTTCTGGGGTGCTATTAACATTCTTTAGCTCAACTTTGTTTAAGCCATGGGGTGGCATCAGCGTAACACTGAGATTTTATTGGTTTGTAGGCTTAAAATCCGTGCACTTTGGCTAACATGCTTCAGTAACTAGTTAGCTTCTTTGGACACATGATGTTCATATACAGTTTTATAACCACCAATCAAATTGCTGCTCAAACAGTCTTCTAAAGGAGCCGTTTTTTGTATGTCATGGAAATTAAGGTGGTGTAAGCTCAAGTTAGAGCATCTTGGCTTTACCTTAAATATAATCTCCATGGCAACCACAAAGAAAACAGTTAACGTAGCACCTGTTGAGTATCCCTTATTGCAGTGCTGAGGTCAGTCATAGTTTAGATTTCAAACCTCAGGTTGTGGAGCACCGTCACATACACAATGGAGGAGTTTTGGGGATGGGACACAAGTCTAAGCACAAAGTTCATTTATGTTTCAAATGCACCTTATAATTCACACTCCTGAAAGTAATTTTATACAGTATCTTTAATAATTTTATGAAACAAATATGGTACGAAAATTTCATGGTGTGCGATTTTATATGTGTGACATCATGTCCATACTCAAGAAGCTTTGAATTTTGGAGCGTCTTAGATTGTAGGTAGATGGTAGTGGTGGTCATGCAACATCATGAATACATTAAGTGTCACTAGAAATGTTGATGATGCTCATTTGCATGTGCACTTATCTATCATAAAAATAATTTCTAAGCCTGTGTGCTCATACATATGCATTCTACATCAATAAAAATGTTAAGAAGTCAAAAGACCTAGCAGCCAAACCTCTCACCTTTCTATACCTGAGGACTTGGGAATCGAGAAAGATGAGCCAGTTTCCTCCAGAGTCAGCTCTGGGTGGCAGGGCTGGCTCCTAACCCTTCAGGCTCCCATAGCCCTGCCCTCCCCTAGCCAGTGTGTGGGCGTGTCGCATGCCTGCCAAGCAGTTTCTCCTCCTCTTCACGGTCCTAAGGCCAGGGTCCCACTTGGGAACGTGCGCTAATATCTCACAAAGCGCTCAGAAATCAATTTCCTCCCACTGTTTCTCTTCCTAAGTCCCCTTTACCTAGGGTGTCTGTAAATGAGGAACTATTAAACTGCCAATTATTCTGATCCTTTTCATGCAAATCCACAAACGTTTAGATACAATCTGCTATAATTAAGGTTTTGTACTGAGTTCAAAAGGCTTTCCTTAAGTTTTCCTGAGAAAGTACAAATGGCATTCTTAACCCATCTATAGTTGCCTTTGACTTTACTAGGTGTCTGAAGTCTGAGCTGAGTCTGAACACCTATACCATGAGGTAGGGACTAAGATGCCTGCCTAGGTTAAAGATGAAGACATTTAAATTAGAGAGTGCACTAACTTGCCCATGGTCGGCCACGAGAGGCTCAGGCAGCATAAACCCTTATTTATCTTGCACAAAGAGTGTGATCCTACCTACATTCACTCTATTACTCCCCATGTATCACTTTGAAAGAAAAATTCAAAAAGCCACTTAGTGTTCTATCTGTACCAGTCATAAGTGGTTCTGATAGAATCAATAACGCAGGCCCAAAAGGGCCCCATTAGCGGTCAAACTGAGTTAGTCTAGGTCCTGCAAAGGACGAGTGTGGATTGTAAACACATTTTATGGCTCGCTAATTAAAACCTTATGTGTACAAACACGCACACATGGCAGGAAACCGCAGCGGCAGAGCTCTCAGCAGCACGGCGTTCAGCTGGGCCAGGCAGCAGCCCCTCAGAGGCTAAAGAGACCTGTCTGCTCCACATCCTAGGAGTGCAACAGAGGAGCCTTGCAAGAGTCACAGCGAGCCTTGGTACTGGGTGACACAAATGGAGAGGGAGCAGGCTGCCTTTCACAGGTTTAGCCATGTGAGCCACTGGACGGGTTCCACAGCAAAGCTCCTGCAGCCCCTGCAACCCTGGGAGGTAGCAAATAGGTGGACAGCATGCTGTGGCATATGGTGACCGCCACAAAGGCTAAACTGTTGGGTCACATGAGTTCAACACCAAAGCACCAGCGACTAAGCTCATGCATGAAGCAGGAAAAACCTCATTGTCCAGGTACTCTGGACAGGCTAATTACTCTGAGCTAGGTGTGCGTGTGTGTGTGTGTGTGTGTGTGTGTGTGTGTGTGTGTGTGTGTTATGTTTTAATGCCTAGTTGCTACTTCATTTATTAGCCAAGGCTTGATATGGAAAGTCTCTAAAGCATTTGTTTTTCTTGTTTCTTTTGTTTCTCAAGGAAGAGTTTCACTCACCGGCTGGACCCTGCTGCCTCAGACTCCAGGGTGCTGGCATTACAGATGTGCACCGCCATGCCCAACAGCACAGTACTTTTTCACCACGTTGCATCTAGTCATTAATCTTCTTCCATAGAAGGCACTGTCCACTCACTTAGCAGCAGACCTCTAGCTTCACCCTTGGATAGAACAATCCGAAAGACAGTGGGGATATAGCTCACACCTAGCACGTGAGGGGCAAAAGTGGACAGCGAGCTTCCAGGAGAAAGGAGGGGGTAGATGCAGATAAGGGCAGCCCAGGCGGCCAGGAAGAGGGGGCTACTGGCTTCCCTGCGGGGAGCTCAGGCAGGCAGTGCTACCCTAACATGGGGCCTGCACGTGCAAGTCATGTGCACCTCCTAGACCCAGCTAGGGCCCCAAATCAGTAACACACACAGGAGAAACTCCTCCTCCCTGTGCGACCTCCTCACACCAGCATCATCCTCATGACGCCTCCCACAAGGCCAGCAGCACACTCGATAACTGCCTCTCACACATACCCATACGCTGCACAAGAACCCAGTTCTCATCCAGAGTCTCCAGGCCTCAGTTCTGCCTCTTTCCAGCTGTGTGATCTTAGCCAAGTTATTTCACTTCCCCGACCCAATGGAGATTTTATGAGGATCAAATGAAAGACATAGGCTGTCTCTCCTTAAAATGAAATATTCAGTTTTCCCTCATCATTCTTAAATAAGCAGAGTCCAGGGGCCACACCCACACAAACTCATCTTCCTTATCCTAGGTGAGTTTTATTCCAGCAACTTGAGGTTGGAGTCTTCATTCAAGGATTTTAAAAGAAAAATCTCACGCTGCCACAATCTTGCCCTTCCACTGCAGCTTGCTAACTTGTTGGCTTTCATCCACCCCAGCAGTTTCAATCCTCTCCTATCCTCGCCTGCTGCGGCTGTCTACTGCCATGATGCCACAATCCAGCCTCTGTGGCTGGGGGAGGATGTTTCTATGGTGACGAGCAGTGATGTCATAAAGCAGGGATTGTTACAGGATTGAATGAAATCTGGCACCAGATGTACCCTGCCTCCTTACATAAGAGGGGGAGGGGGAAAAACCCACCCAGGCGCATCCAGAAAATGGGAAGCTGGATGACTCAGGGCACAGCAGGGAAGGACTACCCGGGGGGGAAGCTGCGGCCCCTCCCACCACACATTGGCAGGCACCTCTGGCAAATAGCAGATGTTAGCGGCTCGGCAAGACCAGACTTATTGCTCCCCAAAGGAAATCAAAGCCACAAAGGAGAAGGGGTGCTCACTGGAGACCCCATGTCCTGGCGCAGGAAGACCAAGCACATCCACAAGCCATGCAGCGACGCCCAGTGCGTCACAGGGTCGTGTCAGAAAAGCCGTCTCCAGAGCCCAGCTTGCCATGTGTGTCTGCATGTTCCAAAAGTAGCCTATTGATTGATTCAGGCACAGCATGCATTTTCGGGTAACAAATCTCACTGGAAAAATAGCAGCCACCCTGAGTTTAATTTCTAGAGAAAATCAAAGCATCTTAAGAAAATTCCCAGAGGAGAAATTATATTAAGAAGCACCTCTGAATGATACTTGCTATCTCGGGGCCCTCTCCAGGGCAAGCTGAGCCTTGGGCAAGGAGTGCCTCCCACCAAGGGGCCAGGCTGGCAACTAGGGAAAGAGGCCCTTGTCCTGCCCTGCAATGCCTGATGTGAAGGCCCACTTCTTGCATGGGCACAGCCTGGTCAGAGAACTCACTGCCATCGGCTGGTTGCTCCTCTGTCCCTTGACACCGCAGGGTGACTGACTGACTGCTACTACCATCAGTGCCACAGAATGGGTTCCATCCACGGAAGGCTTCCTCTGGTCCCTAGGAGGCTTGGGGGGGGGCCTTCAGACAACGCACAGAGGCTCTCTTTCTGAGACAGCTGGTTTCTCCTTTCCACTCCAGGCATGCCGAAATCTGCATCAACATCCAAAGAGGTGTGCAGGGACTGCGCACCTTCACCCTTCGTCGCTGCGTACGAACCGACTTCAAAGGGAAGTCGCTTCCGTGCAGGAAACCTGACATGTGCTTCTCCACGCCCACGCACACATGAAGATAACTGCTGTCTCATTATTCAGGATGGCATTATTAAGCAGTACCTTCAGATGCTTAATATGAGCGTCTAACCATTTCCCATGGATCAGACAAAAGCCAGAAGACCTGAAATCTCCATGCCCAAGCCACTCTCTAGTCTTCAAGTGCACTGTCCTCTCACGTGCCTCCTGGCCTGTGCTGCCCCTTGGGCAGGAACGGCCCACCTGAATCCCATTCCTGCAGCTCCCGAGCCACAAGCTTGGGCCAGGGGAAGAGGCCCAAGGCATCCCCTCAATGTTGCCTTCACGCCTCCCACTCCTGCACTACAGGATGAGGAGCTCTGAGGGTGAGGGGGTTCCCTGTTCAGACCTGAGTACCTGGTCCAAGTATATCCAAGCGAAGCGAGTGACAGAAGCCAAGAGCCTGGAGCATACTGCATCTCCAGCACAGATTTCAAGCTGACTTCTGGAAGCAACTTGAGTGAGTCCTAACTTTCCAGACTTTCTACACAAGGGCCCCGTGTTGAGACCTAAGAGGTGCAATGTGAGCAGAGGAGACCCTGGAACCCAAAGACTCCACTTCCTGAGCTATGAAAACACGGAAGGGCCGGGAGCATAGCCAGGAGAGAGCACTTGCCTAGTCACAAGGCCCTGCGCCCAGTCCCCAGCACTGCACTATAAGGAGAAGCACAGCCTGGGCAGAAGTCTGGGATCAGCCCCAGCCCATCAGCCCCAGCCCATGAGCCCCAACCCTTGAAAGAGCACAGGGCATTTCACACCTTATAACAAGGCCAGGTCACGCCCCTGGGATGGTGCCTCAAGCATCCTGCCGCTTCCTAGGCTGATAGCGCCCACTTTGGTGGCAGCTTCAAAGCCCCCCTCTGTGGACCACCCCTCCCATGGCATCCCAGGCTGGGCCACAATGAAAAGGAATCAAGGAATGGCCGCCTGGCAAGCTACACCTGTGCATGCCACCTGGCCCTGAGAGCGCGGCCCCCTCTTTCCAAATACCTTGTGGCCCACTCGGGGCCAGGCCCCACAAGCCAGCGAAGCTCGTTTCAGGCCCTGCCTGTGCAGGCTAATCTCTCTCTGCGTCAGTATGTTGTCACTCTCCTTGCCCACGACAAACGCTTGGCATGAAAGGCACCTTTGGAAACGCACAAAGGCACTAGCGTGTCCACAGAGGCAGGGGAAGGTGCAGGGCTGGGGCCTGTGCAGGCCTCCTCTGCCCCTGTGCATCAGAAACCCAGACGCACCCGAAGGGAAGAAAGCTATTCCGAGCTCCAGCAGCAAGCATGAGCGAAACATCTATCCTAGTCGCTCAGTAAGCTAGAAAAAGCATTTCAGAGAGCAAGGGCTAAATGGATTAATTAGACCTTGACAGAGTCACCGCCATCAAATGACCACAGGCCTGCGCAGCCAGTCTTGTTGCTCGTGCAAGTGTCCTCAGCGCCCTCCCTCAGCTCTGGTCCAGCAAACCTGAGGCTCCAACCAAGATGGAAGCCGGGAAACAGTGCACCCAAGGTGCCTCAGGAGGGGCAGTAGCGGGAGCGCTGCGGTAAGTTGTTCTCCAAGACCTTCCGGGGTCTTTGCATTGTTAGTATTGCATCAGTTTTGCTCTGCGGGGTAGAGAGGACGATGAGAATGAAGCCAGCCCCACTCTGGCATTCTGCAGGTGACTTCGCAGCCCGCTTGCCCCTGCCATCCTACAGGGTTTCTCTGTGCTGTCTGGGAAGCAGCGGCTTCCCACAGAGGCAGAGCCACGGCAGCTGGTAGAGAGTTTGTGGGGGAAATGAGAGGTTTTATGAGTGGCTGCGTTTTTCCCTTGCTCTGCTTTGCTTCCCCCGTTGGCTTCTTTTAATCACAGCAGAACCCCACTGGCTGCTCTAATGATGGAGAGCACAGCTACTGTGCGGCTCGAGGAGAGGACGGAGTGGCAGAGGCGCCCTATAAATGGGAGCGGGCAGAGGGTGTGCAGGGCGGCTGCAGCTGCCGGAGCTGCAGAGAGAGGCTGCGTGTCTGCCGCCAGCTGTGCTTCGCCGGCATCTCCAGGGAAGCCGCTGCACCTCTGGATGTCGCCTTTTGAGAGGCAGAGAGAGCAAGTTTGGCGGTGTTCTGAGAAGAAGCAGAGCCACCACTGATCATCCCCCTTGCTCAGAAGGACTAAGGCCTCTTCACTGCCTGCAAAAATAGGGTGAGTGTGCCAACACCTCGCACCGCGCTCTGTCCCCATCTCACTTCTGTCCCATCTAGCTCTACACACACACACACACACACACACACACACACACACACACAGCTCTGCCTCATCTCCAACCTTGCTTAGAAAAAGGAGAACTCCTGTACAGAGCAGGCAGTGAAGGCTCCCAGAGAATAATAGGGTACACTGGGAGAAGACCCAGCACTTGAGAAATCTTGGCCAGAGGTGAAGAAATCAGCTCTGGGACCAGCAGTACGGGGCCCTGAGGTCAGGGGGCCATGGGACTTGTGGTTCTGTTGCCAGGCCTGGACTCAAGGCTGAATCCCCCGCACCTCCCTGCTCATGTTCATGGGCGCCTGGTGATAGCAGAAGCCTCACTGAGTTGCTCTGAAGATAAATGAGATCCTGGGTGCCAGAGTTGCAGCTCAGGGCACAGGACACATGCTCACAAAGTGTTGTCCACCATTGTCGTAAGACTACACTTCTAGAGTGAAATCTCAGTCCCTAAATAAAGCTTCTTCTTTAGGGAGCTGGGGAGATGGCTCCGAGGCACAAGTGCCTGCTGGGCAAGTGCAAGGTCGTGAGTTTGAACCCCAGTCCCACCAAAAAAATAAATAAATAAATAAAGCTTCTTCGTGGAGGGCTGGCCAGATAGCTCAGCAGATTAAAGCCCCCGCTTAGACAGACTCAGGGAACCAGGGTTCGATTCCCAGCCTGCAGTGCCAGCCCCACCCTTGGGGGTGTGCTGAGAAAGTGAGACTAGGCGGGCTGGCACACGCCTGTAATCCCAGCACTTGGGAAGCTGGAAAAACAGGAAGGATCACCATTATAAATCCAGTCTGTGTAGTGAGACCTGTAGATCCTGTACTAAATACATTAAAAAAAAAAACAAAAAAAAAAAAAAAAAAAACACATCTAAAGTTTCTGCGTGAGCAAAAAAGAAGATGCAGCATCAGAACCAAGACCACCCTGGCGCGCAGTGGGCCCTCTGCAAATGGGAGCTTCTGTCCCGAGGCACCACCTCAGCTTCCAGCATGGGTCTGAATTTCCATCCTCCTGAGGAAAACATGCTTCTAAGAGGTCGAGTTCCCAGAAGCCCAAGATCAAGTCTGAACAGCTCTTGATTCTCAGAACGGAAGCATAATTAGAGCTATGTTCTCACCACTTTAGAAAAGACTCTCCACAGCACGACACACACAGCCCAAATCGGACTGCAGAAGCCATCACGTGCTGCTTTTAGTGTCAGTGACAATAATGAGCACTGGAAATAATAGCTCAACCGTAGACTGCATTTGTTCCAGATCCCAGCTCCCTAAAAACTCTCTTTTCATCCCAACTTCCACAAGAAGAGAAAAACATAGACAGGACAGGAAACAGCCATGGACAAGAGAACGAGACGGCCTATGCTTGCTCTGACCCGGAAGCAAAGAACCCAGGGGCTGCAAGGGCAGAAATGGGAAATCATTGTGTAAGTAGCTACGAGTTTCTACTGAGACCATGGCAGAGTTCAGGATCAGACAGTAGGATGGTTGTGTAATTATGTCTACGTCATTGGTGCCACTGAATTGTACCCAGTGGTGTCCCCTAACTGACTTCACAACTTATCCCCAAGAAAGGTGAGAAGTTTTACTCACCATTACACAGTCAAATTTAAAATGTGGAAGGCCTCAAAGAAAAAGAATTAGAGATAGAAGACAAGGTATCCAACGATTTGCCTACGGTAGGACAGGCAAGGGAAGCAAGAGGGTGCGGGTCAGAGTGTAGTGAGGACCCGGAAGGGGACCCTGCATGCTTCCCTTTTCTCAATCCGTCTCAGCGAGCACTGGCCCAGCCCCTACCCAAGCCTTCGCACAGGCCCTGGGGCCCTGCTGCTGCCCACAGCGAGCACGCGGCCAGCCACACCCTTCGAGCCATGCATGACAGGAAACAAGGGGCCACCTGTGCACAGGGAGTCAGCACAGGCTGTCAGATGCAGCATACATCTCAGCTCAGCCACCTTCACAAAGCCGCCTCACCCGGAGACAGCAGCTGGCACCACTGCAGACACGGGGCTTGTCCTGAGGTGAGAGGCACCGCTATTCTTGGCCGAGCTTAATCTAGCCAGGCTGCCACCCCAGTTCTCATCAGAGCGCGGCATCTGAATTCCTGCCACTGAGCTGAGTTCCTTATATAGTTTGCCAGATAAGTATTTTGCAATTAGCTATTGTGGAAAATGATATATCAAAATGCCAAAAATAGAATGCTGTATGATCTTACAGTTCTACTAACATACATGTACGTATACATACATGAAATGAAACCGGTGCATCAGAGACGCATCAGTGCTCACACTGCTGAAGCGTCACTTGCCGCCGTCAGGATGTGGCGTCAGCCTAGCTGCCCACCCACACGTGCGTGAGCCAGGAAGCAGGTCTACATGCACAGCGCCACAGTGCTCAGCCATAAAAAGAGTGAAATCCAGTCACCCGCCTGCAATAGCGTGGATGGAACAAAAGAACATTATCTTTTTTTTTCTTTTTTATTATTTAAATTTAACAATGGTTATATTACATATTTTCATCATCAGATCAGTTTAGATTGATAGATATAGGTATATAAGATTGATCAAAGAAGTAAACATTAATGCTTTCAATAAACATTACTTTTTTTTCCTTTTCCCCTTTCTTTTTTCCACAGTTGACACATTGCATATTGTCTTCACAATAGTTCTACAGAGCACAGTGTGTGGGCATGACCCACCTCCCTATTGATGTTGCTAAGAAAAAAAAAAATGAAAATTCTTCTCTTTGGACTAAGAGGAAGCAGAAGCATACACAGTCCGATGTTCTGCAACCGCAGTGGGCCACCAGTCTTAAGTGAAATAAGCCAGGGGAAGAAAGACAAGCACCGCAGCTCCTCACCCCTGTACAGAAGCCAAAGCAGACTTACCGAGAGGCGACAAGCACTGAGCACAGCCCGAGACGAGCAAGAGCAGAGAGGCGATAACGGCACGGCACCCCTGTGCAGCTGCCAGGCGGGGCAAGGGCGAGCGCCGCGCAGCCCTGACGAGAGCCTGCGGCTCACCTTAGCCCAGTACACAGCCCAAAAGAAGTGGGAAAGAGGCCTCTAAAGAGACCCAGCAGACGGAGATGACATCTGGGCTGCGGATGCACTGGGCTGTTCCCCCAGCCGTGCGTGGTTCTCGGCAGAAACGCTGCCCTGAGCAGGCCCTGCGCCCCAGCCAGGCAAGAGGCTGGGACGGTGGTGGAAGGCGCAGCTTTCTCCTCCCCTTATCATGCTCAGCCTCGACACGAGAAGGAAAAACGGCACAGTGGAGGCAGACCAACCAGCAGGGAGACCAGCTAACCTCCAGGGCCTCTTCTGACCCAGTAGGGAGAATTTTAGAGTATCTTCCCCCATATGACAGGCATCTTGCCAACACTTTAAACGTACAAAATGGGGCTGTGGAGATAGCTCAGCGGTCTAAGCACCTGCCCAGGCAAGCAAAGGACCTGGGTTCGATCCCCAGTACTGCATTCCATGCCAGCCCTGCCCTGCCCCAGGCACACCAAGCCAGCTGCCAAGACCAGCTGTGACAGCACATTCCTGTAATCCCAGCGCTGGGGAGGCTGGAACAGGGCGTGGAGAGATCCTGAACCAGAGGCATAAAAATTTAGAAAAAGAACTCACAAAATGGTCTCAACAGTCTAACCAAATGGAGACTGCAATGCCAGTGCCACGGAGGACAGGAGGGGTCTCCCAAAGTGGGATCCTCTGCAGGCTGCAGGATGAGCTGAGGCCCCTGCGCAGCTCTCTGGGCTGCCGTCCCTACCAGGAAAATGACGTGACCAGGGCAGTGTGTGTGCTCCCAATCTAAAACAGCATCTTAGGACAGCGACATTTGCAAAGGACCTCCGAGTAGACAGTGCTCACCCAGATGACTAACTGTGATGACTCTGATCACACACACACACACACACACACACACACACACACACGCGCGCGCGCACGCGCGCGCACAAAGTCCTCCCTATTCCCCCACAAATTAATACCACAATATGAACAGCTTTCCTAATTTTAGTGACAGTGATATTCCCTTACATACTCCTGCTCACTTCTAGCTTAAAGTCTCCTCTCCAATATAGGGGTTCATTTTGATCCGAGCAACTACTGCACAGAGAGGGAACCCTGACTCTCAGATGTTGGCTAACTTGGGCCATTCCCAGAAGTGCAGGTGGGGGACCCAGAAGCCAGCTTTGATCCCCAGTGCAGCGCAGAGGGTGAAGTACTGCACACAGATCCACGGCCCCGTGCAGACCCGGCTGCAAGCTACCTTCATCGTCATCCTCTCCGTAGTAGCACCATTCAGTCACAGAACCGTGGAAACAACTCAGAAAGGACAGCAGGGCTGCGACCACACAGACAGAAGCCAACTGTATTTATAAGAAAGTCCACGGGACTTGGAGACCCAAGCACAGGCACCACGCGCACACGCGTGGCACATGCACCGTTGCGCACACAGCGCTGTTCTCTCTTTGCACCTCAGCTCCTGGAAGGGCGCCAGTGAGCTTCTGCCCATCAGATGTGATCCCTCCAGAAGCCCTCAAGCTGTCACAGCCACTAGTGCAGGAAGGCAAGGGGCTTGGCCAGGACTGAGCACCCTCTTCTGCTGCCTGTCCACTCGCTTATGGGCTGAGATGAGGGTGTTCTGTACAGTATAATCAACTGTGCCCCTCCACTCCATGGCTTAAAAAATTCATAGATGCACAGAAAGGAAACAACACAAAACAAAACCAGAATGGGGAAAAGGCAAACTTGAAATGAATTCAACTGCAGAAGCTTGTGCTCCTACAGGCACAGTCAATATTAATAATTCAACAAAATATTACAGTAATTACTATACTTTGCAAGACCACAGCAGTGCACTTTAGCACAACTCCTACCAATCTCCCTGTAACTGCCATTAATAAATAAAACACAATTCCCTATATTAAATTTGTTGTTTAAAAGCTAAATATTTCATCACAACTAATATATTTTAAGTAATCAGTCAAAACCGAGAAAATCCCCAGACCTGCATTTCCTTCCCTCTCCAATGAAATTCCAGCTTCTCAGAGCCAAAATGGACTTCAGCTGGTGGAGAAAACCCTGAGAAGAGGGGCTTAAAGGCCCCTGTTTTGAAATTCAAGGTCCACTCAGCTCAAATGCAATGCTGGAATCTGATCAGGCTGCTATGAAAAAAAAAAAAAAAATGGAAAATGCAGGGCAAGATTAAGCCAATGAATCTGACCTACCTCATTCAGGTCTAGAAAAAGAAGCCATGAACTGCAAACGATGAAGGCCCCACAGCTGCCAAAAGTCGCACATAAGCAAGCCAAGCCCTGAGTGTGTGCATAGCACACGAACACCCCGGAAACTCACGTCAATGCACATTCCCACCTACCTGCTGCATTCCACGGCTCACATTCTGCCACATCAGCTAGCTGTCGCTGCAGAAAGATATGGAATGAATAATCCACATCTCAATCACTTATTCTTCCACAAGCATCATGGCTCTCACAAAGGTAAGGGCGGGGCTGGAGCTGGCAGATCAGGCAGGGCTCAGCTGGGTGGCTGCGCTGCGATGGGAGTGTTGTCTAGGCACTATAGTCTCTTGCTGTCCTCTGGAGGCCAAGGGGCTCGCCCAAGCGCAGAGGCACAAGACACCAGACAGAAGCACACAACCTGTCATAGCAAATATTGAAGCCAAGAATCAACACGGTATCAGTTAGAACTGACAGGTTACTTCTGAAGCCAACAGAAAGGGGCCAAAGATCCAAGCAATGCAAGGCGAGTTGGAGGAGGAATACAGAATCAGGGCCACAGCACAACCAGGGGCACCTGCCTGCCACACACTGCAGTGGGCTTCTGCCTATCACGGCAAGTGCTGCCAGCCAAGCCACTGTCCTTCTGAGCTTCAGTAACAATCTGCCTCCCAGCCTCGTCTTTTTGTTCCCATAACCCACATGGTGGCCACAATGATTCATTTAATGTCAACCGAATTGTATCACTGCCCTACTTTAAACTTAAACCTTTCCACAGCTTACTCCTTAGCTGGCAGGATAAAGAACAAAGTGGCTTACCTGGGCCCACAAGGTCCCGCTGTGCTTCTGTGCAGGCTGCCTGCCTCGCTGTTCCCCCGCCAGCCCCCAGCTTCCTGCTCCAGCCACTCCATCCCATGCTTCTCTCTGACTTTCCAGCACCCTGCTCCTCCTTCCACAGGAGTTGTGTGCCCACACGTGAGTCACTTCCCTGTAGCTGCCACAAAGTACCCAGCACCTGCAATTGACGTGAAGTTCACTTTACCCTGGCTCATGACTTCAGAGAGCTCAGACCCTGGGCAGCCAGCTCCATGGCAGAAAGGGCACAGCAGAGCATGGGGGCCTTGGTCACAGCTGAACAGCTGAGTGAAAGAATTAAACCATGGGACAAAAACGCGCAGTATGAAGACTGGAGGCTCAAACCGTGGGGTAAAAGCACACAAAAACTGAAACTGCAGGCTGTGCAAGACATAAGCAACTGAACTGGGGCAAGAGCCACACAGGCTCTGTGAGGGACCAGTGGCTCGGCCATGAGGCGGGCACGTGGGCTGACTGAGAACGCAGGGGACAAGCCAGGTGGGAGCGAGGGAAGCGTGTCGTCCCTGGCCACTGCCCTCTCCTCGCCAAAATGTCTGGGCTTGAGACAGCTCCGGGCCCTCCCTGCACTCTCCCACTTTGCTCTCTCACCCCACCCCATACTCTAAACAAAAGCCAGCAGTTCGGGGCCTGGAGCGCTCCCTTCTTGCAGCCTGGCTCAGGGCTGGGCACACCTGGCTCAGAAGCAGCCTCCCTGGGCTCCTCTCCAAGTCATCTCTACCCCACCAGGGTCCTCACGGCCACAGCAGAGGGACACTGCTCACCCCCAGGGCACCAGCAAGCAGAGGGAGAAGGGAGGAGGCAGGGACACAGTGTGCTGTCCCAGGTCACACTCCGTGACCCACCTCCAGCCGGCCCCATCCTAACAGCATCCTAACATGCACCAAAGACCGAGTCCACCACGGGGGCGGGCACCCCGTGATCCAGATCCAGCCACCTTCCAAGCATGTAAGAGATTCAGGGAATATTTTAGATTTAAATCACAACCACCCAGGAGGCCTGGGAGATAGCACAGCGGTCTAAACGCCTGCCTGGCAAGCACAAGGACCCGAGTTCAATCCTCAGCACCATGCTGCCCACTGCAGTGGCACACACCATAATCCCAGCACTGGGGAGGCTGAGACAGGAGGATCACTATGAGTCTAGCTACGTGGTGAGACTCTGTACCAAATAAATAAATAAATAAATAAATAAATAAATAAATAAATAAATAAATAATTTAAATCACAACAACTCGAACGCTCCGAACTCCTCGTCACCTGATCCTGTGCATAGCTGAGATCTCAGCTACACTCCTCTGGCCTCCCTAACAGGGCACAAATGTCCCCTGTGCCATCTCTGGTAGGGTCATATGCCTCTCCTTCAGAGGACTGAACACCATTGTGGACTTGATGCCCTGCAGTCCCTGGCACACACAGGGCAGTCTGCAAACACGTGTTGAATGTAGTTTTAAAGTTAGCTACAGCAACTTTGTGTACTTCACACTGAAGGCACTGGATCATAAGTACCTCTGGCCGACTGCCACCTGTGGAGTTTAACCTCCCACGTCATGCTTCAGACTTTGGTATGAATCTGGTTCCAATATTTCAGGCTCCCTTAAAGAGTTGCACGTGACTAGTCTGAGCAAAGTGATGGCTCCCCACGCCCGGCGCCCCTTGCTCACCGTCACCCAGCCCTAAGCAGGCAGGCAGACAGATGTAACCTAAAAGCAGTGAATGGTGCGAGACCAGCAAGAAGTCAGCCTCACTGATCAGAGGCAAACACAGCACCCTCCACTTCTACATCCAGACAAGCCACCAAGCCATCGTGTGAGTACAATACAATTTCTAACATGAGGAGGCAAATTTCATGTATCTCCTAGGCACTTAGGGACCATCTAACTTACTCTCCAAGACAGGATCTTTTAAGAATTAAAAGAAATTGATCAGTATCAGAAATCTATGCTATCATTGATTTCAATGAACATTCCCATATAGTTGTTGTGAAGAGATTACTTGAGAACCTTCCATATGAAAATGACAGGTACCCAACAAAGAAAACTGGGATCCATGAAATAGGTGCAAATCCAGCTGTAAGATAAATGGAAGTCATAGAAGGGCAGGCAAACTGAATTAGAAAGAAAGAACTTGGACACGGCAGGATGGCTCAGTGGTCTAAAGTGCCTGCTTAGGAAAGCTTAGGTGGTTGCAGGGACCGCGGTTCCATCCCCAGCACCACATGCTGTGCCAGCCCTACCCTGAGGGCAGGCTGAGCCGGCCATAAAAATAAATAAATGAAAGTTCTGAAAAAGAAGTTGAAAAAAGAAAGAAAGAAAGAAAGAAAGAAAGAAAGAAAGAAAGAAAGAAAGAAAGAAAGAAAGAAAGAAAGAAAGAAAGAACTTGATGTTCTAGTCAGAGTTTTACTAGAGGAACAGATACAAGGAACAGATATAACACGAGATGTGCCAGTCACAGAGTCAGATAGGGAAGTGTGCCGAGAGCGTCTGCATACTGACAACTGAAGGATTCAGTCCTAAGGCTTTTATACTCACTGTAGTGTTCCATCCCTACTGGTCTCTCTTGGTCTTAACTGGTTTCTACAGGTTCCTAGCACTCTCTTAACATTTAGTCGTTGTGTCTGAAAAAGAAGGCGGAAGAATCTGCTATGGAAAGCTGAAGGGTCCAAACTAGAGAGGGGCTGACGGAAAGCTGAAGGGTCCAAACTAGAGGCTGACAAGCCTGTGCAGGAAACCAGGAGATAAAGTCCAAACTGAGCTATTCTGAGCCAGTGCCCTCGGGGCTCGCAGTGTGAAACAGCCAAGCAATGCAGCTAAATTGATAAAATGTATCAACCTCTAGCCATTCAGTCAAGTTGACACAATGTATCAACCACTGGGGCCCGGCGGGATGGCTCAGTGATCTAAAGCACCTGCTTGGGAAAGCTTGGGCGGCTTCTCAGGGACCGCGGTTCGATCCCGGACACCACATGCTGCAGCAGCCCTGCCCTCGGGGTGAGCTGAGCCGGCCATGAAAATGAGTGAATAAACAAACAAAGGTTCTGAAACATGAAAAAAATAAATAAAATAAAATAAAAAGTTTTTAAAAATAAAAAAAACTTTATTAAAAAAAATGTTATCAATCACTACATTTGGAATAAATTAGAATATCCTCCCAAAAAGCTAGGATAAGGGCCAGGGAAATAGCTCAGTAGAATAAGCACCTGCCTGGCAAGCGCCAGGTCTTGAGTTTAATCCCTGATACCAAGAAAAAAAAAAAAAAAAGCTACTTCTGCCAATAACCTACAATTATGGAATATCAAACTATGTGTACAATTACTTTCTCTCAGTTTAGTGAGAAGAAATTTTTGTACCAACAATGATTAGAAAAATTATCATGTCTATATCCTGTAATCTGTTTAACTACAAGGAGGACAACAATATGCATTGTATAAATTATTGGGAATGTACTAACAAACTGTAATATTATTTCTTATTAAAAGTAATTTAAACTGTAATCCCAACACTGGGGAGGTTGAGGCAGGAGGATCAGCGCGAGTTTGAGACCAGCCTGGGCTATAAAAGTGAACTCAAGGCCAGCCTGAACTGCATAGTGAGACCCTGTCTCAAAAAGACAAAAAAGCTGGGCATGGTGGCGCACACCTGTAATCCCAGCACTCGGGAGGCTGAGGCAGGAGGATCGGTGAGAGTTCGAGACCAGCCTGGGCTACAAAAGTGAGCTCAAGGCCAGCCTGAACTGCATAGCGAGACCCTGTCTCCAAAAGACAAAAAAAAAAAAGGAATTTAAAAAAATAAAAAATAAAAAAGTTAGGATGTATCAGTAGTGTGGTCAAAAATTAGATGTTTTCTTTGTAAGAAAAATAAAGTAGAAACACTCTACAACATCAAAATTTCTACAAGAAAGTTATACACAAACTGATCTAGAATTCTGAACAACTAGGATGATCTATTTGACCTCAAAGGTCAGCAAACATCTTGTCTAGTGACACAGGTTTACTGTCAGAGGATGGCAACTATTTCCACTCATGCCACTAGATTTGTTGTGGATCATAACATTTTTATTGCTTTCCTCTCATGTTTTGAGCTACATTTAGTTTCTTTCTTAAATATGCTTAAATTAGCACACACTCTCTGCTTGCTCACGTTGTCCTCTGTAGTATCTGTCCGAATAAGCTTCCCATACCTAACAGCAAACTTGTGGGGGTACCCAGGTGCATCGCAGGGTTTCTCACACATGCTGCATGACCAGGAATATACTAGGAGCTCCCCAAATGCCTCACATTATCTGTGAGGAACCAGGCAACACCGTCAATGATGATCAAATTCTGGAACAAACTTTCTAAACATCAAATTGCACTCCCATTTGGGAATTTTACTGTATCAGGTGTGACCTGCACTTAATTGTACACCATGCCTGAGGGTCACGGGGTTGCAGCACCAGGGTGCATGTGTGAGCGGAGGTGCTGCGTTTGTACTGAGAGATGGCAGAAGAAAGTAGGTGGCATACGTGGCACCAAAAGTGCAGCCGAGGGACCCCCTGCTCCCTAAGGGACACAGGGATGGTTAGTGACACCTGGAGTTGACATCAGCCTGTTCTTCACAAAATGCTTCCAAGCACAGCAACTCATCACTTTTGCATGAGCAACAAGAAGCCACAGGACCGCCCTCATGCCACAGGGCCACACAGGGTCGCACCAGCAGGACATCCGGTTGGTGGCGAGATGCAGATCCAGCTGCACTGGTCTGTACAGCTCTTGGGATTGTGAGGTAGGAAACCAAATCCAGATGATTCCAATAACCAGCACTGCCCTAAGCAAACAAATGACTGAGTACAAGAATGAGTGACTATATCAGCTTCGATGAGGCCAAGCACGTTCACGTTTGATGAGTACTTTCCAATTGTTTAATTGTAGTTCCAGACTTCTTACTAATGACAAACCCACAAAAAGTCACACACACACACACACACGCGCACACACACACACACACACACACACACGTCTTACCCACAGATAGGCAGGCTCTACACCTGGAAGAGTCTCCACTTCCTCACACCTGAGAAGCAAGTGACTGACTGAGGACAGGAAACTGTATCTAGAGACTGCCAATCCCACAGCCAGTGTCTTTCCAGAATATCCACAGACCCTGCGCTGATGTCATCGTAGGCCAGAAGACACCAAGGCTGAGCCCAGCTGCTCCAGGCCAAGTTTCCAAAGAAATGTAAGGGGGAAAAGTTACTCTACTTGGGAAAGAGCTTACCTGGCCACATGCGCAGGTGCAGATGTAAGGGCCACCGTGGCTATGACGAGTGGCAAGATTGTGTTCTGTGGTCAGGGGAGCCCCCCCCACCCCCGCCCCCGGCCTGAAACACAGCGCTGAAAGCTGAACTGTCCTCTCCCGGAAGCCCAAACACCAGGCCCACAGTATTCAGTACAACCCAGGCCGTGCCTCTTCCCTCTAAAAGGTGCCAATGTGATGGAGGACTGCCTTAGGATCAGAGTCAGGGCTCCATGACCCTCTTCACTCCCAGTTCAACCGCTACAAGACTCAAAGCAGAATTTTCAAAGAGTATGAGAAAGCCAGGCATGGTGGCACACGCCTGTAATCCCAGCACTTGGGAGGCTGAGGCAGGAGGATCAATGCGAGTTTGAGACCAGCCTGGGCTACAAAAATGAGCTCAAGGCCAGCCTGAACTTCACAGTGAGACCCTGTCTCAAAAAGAAAAAAAAAAAAAAATTTGCCGAGTGTGGTGCTGCACGCCTGTAATCCCAGCACTTGGGAGGCTGAGGCAGGAGGATCGATGTGAGTTCAACACCAGCCAGGGCTACAAAAGTGAGCTCAAGGCCAGCCTGAACTGCACAGTGAGACCCTGTCTCAAAAAGACCAGAAAAAAAAGAGCATGAGAAAAAATCCTTAGGTGGTGCAATGGACAGTGTCCTGTAGGCCACTACAGGACAGGGCACCAAAGGATCTGCTACAACGGAAGACGCTCATCCTACCCTATCACCCTTCACGGTGGACAATGCGAACGAACACTCCTAACCAGTGAGTTGGTGAGAGGGAATCCAAGCGCCACTTGAGATGAAGAACCAGACTGGACAGTTGCGATGTTCCTGGGGTGCAGGCTTTATCAGAACCTAGCAGCACCTGGGAGCAGGCTGTGGGCACCTTACCAGCCCGAAGACACTCCTTGTTCACCTAGGCAGTACTGGTATTTAAGAAAGTATTTATTCCCTTCAGCACAACAAGCTTCTCTCGACCAATCACTGCACACAGAGCACGAGAGAATATAAGGAAGGAAACACAGAGAAGAGGGGCGCGCTGAGCCTGAGGATCATGCCTAGGCTCTGTCGGTAACAGGTCGAACAGCCCATAGTTGTACAAAACATCACTTCCTCTTTGTTTGCAAAAGGACGCAGAATTATTGACACCCAGGACTGGACTGCCCTACTGCCAACTAATTATTCATCCAGCAATCCCCCGAACAGCCTGTCACGCAAGCAGCCACAGGGTCCTTCTCCTCCCTCTCCTTTCCACAATTCCTGACAGAACATTCTCTCTCCGTTTCATCCCGTTTATTTTCACTTCTTTCCCAGGGCAACACTCCCTCTAGTGTCCGTGTAAGGATCTCTGCTTGTGTAAGGGAAAGGGGAATAAAGAGCAGGTAACCAGGTGGGTGTGCACGTCTACAAGGTAATAGTGTATGTGGCCAATGTGGTCCCTCTGAGAAGAAGGCTGCGAAGCTTCTGCAGTGAGTCTGGCCACGGGTATTCCCACTCCACAGCAGACACAAAGACAGAGCTGGGGATCAGGAGAAGGAAACAGAGCCTCAAGGTCCCCTGAGTGGCTGGGATGCAGCTGCAACTCTGGCACTACAGGCGCTCCTGGCCGGCTGCCCCCAAGGGCTGCTGTTCCTGTGGTCCCTCACGCTACACACTTCACTCACCCTCTCCAAAAGGCCTCCCAGGATCAGCTGTCGAGTGATCACCAATGCCCGAGCCTACAAAGCTATTCTTCAACTTCGGCAGATCCCTTAACCCTCCATGTGATGAATGTCCTCAGAAAAGTGTTCAAATTACTCGCTATGAAGGAGGGGAGTTTTAACTCGATTCTCACTGACCTGATTCTAGCCATTTTTCACTACAAATTCTGGTTCTGAGCTTCAAGAAGTTGGTCTCTTTCACTGTCTTTCTCAGGATCATGGGAGACAGATGCCACTGAGACTCGGCTAACAGAGGACACGGATTCCAAGAGGTGACCGAAACAGCATCTTCCCAAAGCCTGGGTTTCAGGAAGGTGTCACTTTTAGCTCCCTATGGAAATTTCGAGGAGGACCACCTCCTTCTGTTCCAGTTTTCCATCTGAAAATGGAGAGAAGGCCTCCACCGGACACAAAACCCACAGCGAAGCCAACCAGAAAGCACAGGAGAAGCCAGCACCGGTGCCGGGTCCTGAGTGCCGTCCTCTCTAAGTAGCTGAAGATCTCTCCAAACCCTATGTTTAAACACACACGTGAAGTAATACCCAGGGACACAGAGTGCTCACCACTGAGCAGAGCTGTCTGTCTGTGGGCAACAAGGCCTGCGTAAGGGGAGCAGAGCCCCCCAGTCAGTGGAAGTGCTTAATTATTTCATCTCACACCCTGAGAGCACTAAGCAACACAAGATTAAAGTAAGCAAGTATTAGATTAAAATGTGTGGTACAGCCTGTAAATTCCAGACAACAGGCAAATGGGGAATAAACGTTTGCAGGGCAGGCTTGGCAGAGCCACCAAACCGAGCCGCGACTCCCGTGCACATGGTCATAGAGGAAGAAGCAAACCCCAAGAGCAGGAGAACTCGAGCAGAGGTTCAGAGCACAGCAGGGCGTGAGGCCATGAAGAGGCTGGTCAGCAACCGTGCAAGAGGCAGCGCTCCCATCCCAAGTCGGAGAAGTAGACCCAGAACACACACACACACACACACACACACACACACACACACTATGAGGGCCTTGAATGCCACACCAAAGAGCTACTGGTGCTCAAGAAGCCAAAGGCCCTCTGGCTAAGGGAAGACGCACATAGTGAAATGCTCTTGGTAACCATAGCTATGGGGGTCAGGAACTCACCTAGCGCCCGGGCAGAGGTTTAAAATTCCTTCGCACCCATGTGTCATGAGCCTGGGGTTCTCATTCATCTATCCGCTATGCAAATATTATGAAGGACCCTCTGTCGGGGAGGCCAAGCTCCTTCCTGCGCACCCTCGGTCTGTGGGCAAGTCATCCGGCCCCCTCTCCCCGTCACCCCACATCGAGAGCAAATCCCTGGGCTCCACAGAGCCCACATGGCACCGCATGTGCTGCCTACCTCTGTCTCCACGAGACCTTTCCCAAACGTGCCGAAGAATCGTCCTTGACGTTTTCCTCCTGTAAAGGATGCATCTCAAGCCAGGCAGAAGGCCGGAGCAAGGGAGAAAACAGGCGGCCCAACAGCAGTTCAAGCCACAGGCGCCAGGTGAGCTGCCCCCCTGGCCAGAGGTTTCATGAACCACCAGCCTAGACAGATCTTCTAATCCCCACGCCTGGCTCTACGGAACTTCTCTCTTTCTTAGGGGATGAATCAGGACCCCCAAACCATCCAATGCCACAATTCCGCCCAGGAAAACAACCCCCTTCCACTGCAGCCCCTCACCCCTTCCCTTCAACCAAACATGACTGGAGAAACCACTTCCCAGCCTGCCCCTTGAGAACTACACAAGCTCAAACCACCACATTTCTGCAATCGTTAAATTAAGCCTTCTAATTCGAGTTTGCAACTTCTGCTCACCTTGGAAATCACTGCAGATGGGAGGCGTGAATGGGAGGCTGTGGCCCCCGCATTAGAGGAAAGGCAGAGCAGACACCCAGCCCACCCAGCCCTTCCTCTGCTCCTGCCCCGCCCCACTGCACCTCTGCAGAAGGTGACCAGGAACAACTACTGCTGTCCTGTCCCCAGGCACTTCCCAGCTACATTTCCACTGAGATGGCTCTCCTTGCGATATTAATTAAACACGGATTTTTTTGGCAAACCCCTGAAGAGTAGCTTTTGTGGCAGGCTTCTTCATTAAGCCTCCGAGAAGGTAAAATGCATTAGGATATTGTGACAGGGGACGAGGAGCCGGGACAAGGAACACGAGGCAACCCAGCCAAAAGCTATTTGAAAAATCTGTTGGGAGCCACAGTTAGATGCTTTGGTGAAGGAAATGCAGTCGATGCGATCAAATCTGTCACTATTTCACACACTAGGGGTAAATATTTTAGGACACAGCCCAGCTGCACCACTTAAGGGCAGACATCCTGTCTGCAGGAGCTGCGCACCCTACTCCAGGAAGAGAGCTCCGCAAGGACCAGACAACCTGGGTCTCCCCAGGCGCCCACCCAGGTGTATGGTGGGCACCTTAGCTGAGAGCTACCTGGCAAGTCGTTCCTTGCCAGCAGATACCCTGAAGACAGCAGCCTGCAAACCAGGGCCTGGAAGAGCCACTGAGGGAAAGTGGGGTGCAGCATTGCCAATGGGCACAGGGCTGGGGGCCCACGGAGAATGAACCAGGAGGGGAGCATGAAGAAGTGGGCTGAGCCTCTGCCGCTCTGCACGCTCCAGAGTGAGAGGCCAGCTGAGCGATCCCTGAGCAAGCAAGGACGCTTCTCCTCCATCCAAAGGGTGCAGCAGCAGTAGGCCTGTCCTCTTGCCCTAGGGGCATGGGCTCTCCCCAGGGTGACACCGCAACCCATCAATCCAGACATCCCAGCGGAAGACAAAGGCCACCAAACAACCATGGCAAATCAGCCTCCAGAGCAGAGGCTCCAGGCCAAGTCTACTCACCTCCACCCCGGGGGTACCTGGCAGTGGTGGCAGGGTCACTCCTGCTTCTCTCTGCCTCCACTTGCCTACCTTCTCCAGGGCCTCCCAGCTTCCCTACCCTGGCCCTAGGACCAAAGCAAACGCCTGCCCGGCTTTGCCTGTGCTGCTTCTTGCCCCGCTCAGGCCCTCAGCCAAGGGCAGCGGGGTGAAGACCCTTCTCCTAGGCCCACACTACGGACTGTAACCTCTCCATTTCCAGTTATGTGGGTGACTAAAAACTGTCCCCAAAGGAACGGACCTCCAGGGTTGAGGTTCACCAAGACAACAAAACCAAACTGCTAAGCCTGGAAATGCGGGTTTCCTGAGAGGGATGTGTTAGCACTTCAGAGGAACATCTAGAAGCTTCTTTCCAAGTCAGCAGGCCAGAGTCTTCTGCTTTGTGGCATCGGCCTCCACTTGGAAATAATGGGCACAGGACCTTCACTATCAGGTGAGCCTCTCCTCACGGGCCTGTCCTACAGCCCAGATCCTAACAGGGACCCCCGCTGAGGCTGCTTCCCACCTCCTCTCAGGCACGGCTTCCACCAGGCACAGAGACAGCTTCCCTGCTTCCTGAAAGGGCATCCCAGACCTGACAGCCAAGGGCGCCTCTCTCCCTCACATAGTCAGCGGATGTGGGCAGAAGTCAGGAAGCAACCTCTGCCTGGAGGGGACGCCTGTGCCCAGAAACACCCTGCGCCCGCTGAGGCAGAGGCCTGGAGGTGTTCATGGATGGCTCAGCTCTCAGGGCTGCTGCCCAGCCCTCAGGCTGAGGTCCACCCCAGGCCGTGCCCCCATCCCAAGCAGGGCCACATGGCCCCCACTCCTGCCACTGCTGACCTGCCCTGTGAACAGGCAGGGACCAGGGGCAGCCGTGCACCCTAAACTACTAAGGAAGTCCCATCTCAAGGGCCTCTGTCAACACTCAAGTATGACCAAAGCAGAGGCCTAGGAAAACTGCTCAGGCCCCTGAATTTGCCTTGGCCAAATGTAGCAATAATAAAACCACAGACGTGTGAGGAGGGCTCCTTCCCCTTCCCTTGCCCAACATCTCCTGGGACACAGTAACTTCCACCCTCACGTCAAATCCATCCTGGCAGCTAAAAAGGTGAGCACACAAATTCCTAAGTAAAAATGGAGAATCACAAGCCTCACTGTCAGAGCACACACACACACACACACACACACACATACACACACACATCCCTATAGGGACTTGAAGTCCACTCACTTGCTCCCAGGACAGGGCTCTCCAGCCCAAGGCTGGGAGGCCCCTCGAGAAAAGCCCGCGAAGCCCCAGGAGCTTCCCTAAGGGGAAGCCCAGAGCTGCTCCCTGCCCGCCGCTAGGCCCCAGCTCCAGCCCAGGTTGGGCTGTGCACGCTGTGTAGTTTCTGAGAACCCGAAATCCGACCCGATTCCCCTACTGTGCTTTTGAGATTCACCACGCAACCGGTAAGCCTCAGGGTCCCCTCAAATAAGGTAGGCACATCCCAAAAAAACCCTCCGAATCGCAGCTCCTTGGAGAATCGCAGCAGCCGGGGCGCGCTGCATTGTGGCTGCTCCCTCCGATGTCCATCGTGCCCTGCCTGGAGCCTGCTCTGCAGGAGCCAGAGGCAGGAAGGAGAGAAACCTGTGCAGGGCTACCTAAAATAGGGACGTGCAGAGAGGCGGGCCGGGGAGGGGGACGCGGTGGGAGCCCGTGCCCAGCCTTTCCTTGACTGGGCTGCCTAGCGCGGAACGGTGGCGGGTGGAGACCGCCCTGGAGCGCGCGCTGCGGGCCTCTGCAGCTGCCCCAGCCCCGCCGAGCGAGGCTCAGGCGCCTGGTCCGAGCGCCCCAACCTCCGGAGTGGGCTCAGCGGCGCCACCTCTCGGTGCGGCCGCGTGCAGGGGACAGAGGAGGGAAGCAGAGAGAGGCGGAGAAGCGTGCATCTGGCACAGGCGCTAACTCCACTCCTGGCGCCACTCACGCCGCTGGACGCGACTGTGGAAGCGAGGAGACCAAGGAGTGGTGGTGTACGCGTGGGGACGAGCGGTGCGGAGAGAAAGAACAGAGAGCGCTTCACGCTTTAAACTTTCCCAGTGCCTCTCTCACAGCCCTTGCGGGGTTGGCAGAGCGTGCGCCCAGGGCGAAAAGCGGCTGCCCCGGCTGGGAGAGGTCCGAACGGGCTCATCGGGCGTGGGGGTGCGCGGGGTGGCGTGGGAGGGAGCCCTGGCAGAGGCAGGTCTGCGTCCATCTGCCTAGCGGCTCTTTTTTCGCCTCAACCCAGGTCATAGCTCAGGATTTCAGGCCCCCCACTCCTGCAACCCCGCAACCTGAAAACCCACCCTGGGCAAGCAAGAAGGGGTGGCTGAGGGTGTCCCCTCCGCCCATCTCTGGACACAGGCTCTCTTCCCTCTTGGACAGCCCCAGTGCTACGGTCTCGAGTGAACACACTCGCGCATACACACACACACACACACACACACACACACACACACACACACAGAGCGATAATGGCAAACTCTGCTTGCTAACCTGTTGGGGGAATGGGGAAAACGGACAGATCTTCCCCACTAGAAGTCTAGCGGCTCCCACTCTGAGTCTCCACCTAAGAGCAAGTCGATCTGTTCCCTCGCTCTCCCTCTCCTACCCCTGAAGTCAGCGCCCGGCCCAGGATACTCACGCTGCTGTTGTGCCCGAACCAGTGCACCATGGCCTGGTTGTGGGCCGAGTCCCCGGTCAGCGCGAACGAGGTGCTGGGCAGGCGGAGCTCCTCGGCAGCCGGGCCGCCCGTCCGCGTCGCGCGCACCTCCTCCCGAGGACCCTGGGCTGGAGGACGGCTTCCTTTGGAGCTCTCAGCCGTTGCAGTGGCCCGGGTGTTTCCGCGCTCCAGGGAGCTGGGGGGCTGCGCCCGGCGGCTCCTCCTCGCGCCGCCCAGCTTGCCAGGTGCTGGGACACCCTGTACCCACGGCGTGGCTGGAGGCGACGTCCTCCTGGCTTCAGCCCGCACCTCGTCGCTCAGCAGGCGCTCCGGCGCGGCAGCTTTCCGCCCAGTCGCCGGCTCCTCCGGCCACCGGCTTGCCACTGCCCGCGCCGAGAAAGGAGGAAGCGCCGGCGGCCGCGAACCCGAAGATCCGGGGTGTCCCGGACCGCCTGTCGCGCCCCAAGTGATCTCGGCGCCCGCAAGGACCCACGTCGACAGGAGCAAAAGCCCAGTCCGGGCAAGGGGCGCCCCCGTCCAGCCCGCGAGGCGCTCCGCGCGAGCCGCCTCCATCCCGCTGCGGCGATCGCGGCTCGGGCTGCCGAGTGTGTGGCGCCCGGCGAGGTGCGGGTCCGGCGCGGGGGGTGTGCGCGCACCGGCGAGCTAACGGGGCGCGGGAGCTGGATGCCGGGAGCTGGATGCCGGGAGCAGGGAGATGGGCGCGGGGCGAGAGGAGGGGTCCCGGCCGGCAGGCGTGCCCGCCGGCCCTCCTCCGCGCTCTTCTCCCAGGGACTCCACAACCCAGGGAAAATTCACAAATGCCTCTCCAGTGTTGTTGCTGTTCTGGTTGTTGTTGTTGTTGAAATGAGATCTCCCCAAATCTTCCCAACTGAGCTCTTCCAGAATTTTTTTTTCAAAAGCAATGTTTGAAGGTAAGAAGAAAATCCTCTTTTAAAATATGAAAAGCCGAATCCTGAAGGAGGGGCCGCCTAACGGACCCCTATTCCGACTGTCTCGGCAACCCAGCCTCCAACCTGCTCCCGGCGAAGAGTTGGGAACGTCCGCCCGCTGCGCTCGGGTTTACTCTCCGGCCAGTTCTGGGAGCGCAAGGCTGCGCGCCGAGGGGTGCGGGAGCCTCGGGAGCAGCCAGAGAGGAGGGGAAAGCACTCGGCGCTAAGTGCTAGCGAGCAGGAGCCCGAGCCTGCGCGGGGAGGCGGGCGCGGAAGCGGGGCGCGGGATGGACCCGAGACTCAGATAGCTCTCTCCACCACCCCCCGGCTTGTGCCCCCGCCCCCGTGCGGGGGCGCGGGACTGCGTGCGTGCGCGTGCGTGCGTGCGAGCCGGGGGGCGGGGGCGCCCGAGCTGGCTGGTGGAGGCGCCGCCCGGTGGGGCATCGGGAAGAGCTGGGGGGTGGGGGGCGGGAGCCCGGCGAGCGGGGGCGCGCGGCTCCTCGCGTGCGCGTGTGCATGAAATGTGTGCGTGTCCCAGAGAGCGGCGGGGCGGGCGCGTTCGGGCCGTGGGCGCTCGCGGGGCACGCGCGGGTGTCTCTGCGTTTCCAGGCGCCTGTGAGTCGTCAGAAAGGCGTGTGGAGAAACCGGCAAGGCCCCTCTTCCGGGAGCCCCCCTCACAGCGCCCACAGCCCTGTCGCCCGGGTTCGATCAGAACTGATTAACCCTCCTGGGCCCAGGACAAGGAGCTGGGGGGGCCGAGGAGGGGTCTCCGCAGTGCTTCCAGGCCGTGGCCAGTGCTGGGCCTAGAGGGTCCTAAAGATGTCTGTTCTCAACAGAGAAACCCACGCCCCATCTCCCGGCCTGGAAACGTCTCGCCGTACCCTCGCTGTCCCAGACCCGTGTCTAAACGGGCTTGGTTGTGTCCTCCCCAGTTGGAAGGTGCTGTCCTCAGGGCAGCTTGGATTTACGGCCTTTGGGCCTGCCTGGGCCGAGGCGACCGCAGGAGACAAAGGCTTTAGGTGAGCTGGAGAGAGGGTTTTCCCTAAGGACAGCCTGGTGGACTGGGACAAGGAGGCGGAGCTCCCGCGACCACCGAGGTGTCAGAGGGAGCACCCGGAGCTTTGGGGGGCGGAGATGGGCAGGGAGAGGAGTCACCCCTCGGCCAGCCCTGCTCTCCCAGGTTAAAGGAATTACATCGTTGGAGAGGGCTCGCTGAGAGGAGAGGGAGGAGAATGCACCAGAGGGGCGAGAAGAAACGTGAGACGAAGGGGAAATTGAGAAAAGTCAGGAGGGTGGAGATGGCCAGGTGCAGAGCTTGTCGAGAAAAAGGAAGGAGAGGAGGCCGTGGAGAAGAGACTTGGAATGAACAGAGGACGCGCCTGAGACCCTGCGATTCCGGCAACCCCCACCCCGATGAATTTGATTTCTAACCAGAGCCAGAATGGAACTTGGGGACAGAGAAGGAACCTGGGCGGGAAAAGAGGCCAGGAACCATGTCCGGCTCACAACAAAGTGTGCCCTGTCCTTTGTGGGCTTCGAAAGACCGAGGAAGGCGAGCGGTCCCCAGAAAAGTTCCAGTGCAGCAGGCCCAGGTGGACGCGGGACCAAGCAGGTCATCCGCGGGTGCTCAGCGCCCCTGTCGGAGAAGCCCAGGTGCTGCAGGCCGAGCCCGCAGCTCAGGGACTGCAATAGACCCGTGGCTTCTTTGATCCACCTTTGGGCTCTGCGTGGAAAAGCTACAGCGGTAAGGAGCCTTGGGCCGTCCTTGGGGTCTTGAGGTGAAGGTCTCACGACCCGGAGAGAGCAGTCCCCGACCTGGCCTGGGGGCAAAGCGGCCCGTTATCTGCAGACTCCCAGCCAGAGCAGTGAGCTGAAACTCTGGGAAGAGGCTCCCCTCTCCTCCCATCCCAGAAGGCCCAGCCCATGGATTCCTCGGAAGTAGTGGTCGCCCTGGAGGGCCCTCAGCAGTCATAGCTGAAGCAGGGGTCTGTACAACGCTCTTGTTGCAGGTGTGACATCTTCAGGTGTCTCCTGCACGGAGTCACTGCTGGCCCCATGAATGACTGTCCCCACCCTTCTCCTCCTCTTCCAACCCCCTCCTCCTTGGAACCTCCTCCTCTTTTTCTAGTCCTTTGTGACCCCCTCTTGAGCCTCCTTGGCTGCAAAGACCTCTTCTAGTGCAAGATCCTTTTTGAACAGCTACAGCTTCCCCTTCCTCATCTGCGATGTCTCCTCTCTGTCTCTGTCTCTCTCCCCCCATCCTATCATTTGCATAATTCTCTGTGTGAAGCTCCCATTCTACTCCCCTCCTCAGTCATCTCCTTTCTGTGCTCCAGTCACCTCTTCTTGACACAAAATCCTAGGTCAACAATCCCCACTCCATCCTCTCTCCTAAGCCCATCCCCTCAGCTCCTCCCTTATGTGTCTTAGTCTGTTTTCTCTTGCTATCACAAAATACCTCAGGCTGCATAAATTATAAAGAACATAAGTTTTTGCACAGGCAGTTCTGGAGGCAGGGAAGTTCAAGGTTGAGTGATCATCTGGAGGGAGGGTCTAACTTTGTCACCACAGCAGACGGAGTTGCCTGAGAGTGTCACAGAATACAGCCCAAGAGTCACCACCCTCCTGCTACACCTCACCACTGCTGGCCTCAAGCACTCAGCGGCTCGAGTTCTTTCCTGGTCTTCAGTTCCTGCAACCCTCAAGCCCACTTCCACTGTCTAATGAAAAGGTGATGTGAGGCAGGGGAAATTCTCAGTTTTCTAGTAGCTTTGTTTTAAAAAGTAAAAAGGAGCCGGTGGAGTTGTGACCATTAATCCTGATGGGTCAGCCTCGTCAGATTGAGAAATACCTAGCAGATCAGTTGAGTGCACTCCTGGGCCTCCCTAGGTGTGTCGTGGAGGGGGACTCTGGGTGTTCTGCTCAGTCCCTCGGCCACTCCTCCCTGGTGCTGGCCCCTTACTCCGTGCCTCAGTCATATCCTTCCCCAGTAACTCCCTGCCTTGGACCAGCTCCCATGGATGGAACTCTTTGAACCTGAGCCCGAATAAACTTGCATCAAGTATTGTGCCTAAACTAGACGAAGCTGACTAATACAGAAATTCCGTTTTATTTTACTAAATTGAATCTATCAAATTTTATCTTGGAACCAACATAAAAATGTTGAGACATTTGCAAATATTTTAGGGGCCAAGTCTTCAACATGCCGTGTGTTTTATTTACAGCACATTCCAGCTCAGACCGCCCAAATCTCAAATGACCAGCAACCGTATGTGAATACTGGCTATCACTTTAGACAGCACAGCTTCGCACCAGTGACCAAAATCACCTCTTATAGGAACACTGAGCATAAGGACACACATCCATAAAGCCAGGAACTCATGAGGCTAAGGCAGGAGGATTACAAGTCTGAGTCCAACTTGGACCACTAGCAAGATGATATCTCACAATATTTCAAAGGATTGGGGGAGTAATGGATTGGCACTTGCCTAGCCTGTTAGAGTTGCCAGGTTCAATCACTAAGACTAAGTAAGGTATGAAGCTGTTTTATTTGCCCTCCAATCAGGGTTCTTTAGTTACCAACATATCCTGAGATCGTATTTGATAGGATAACATTCAAGTCTCCATGTGCTGCCCAACCTTCCTGAACTTTCTTATCTTCCTGTAAGAATTTTCTGGGAGACACTCTCTGCCACAGTGCTCACCACTCTCTGGTTAAAGGCCAGCTCTTCCATGAAGCCTGCCTCGTCGCCCCTTGGTGCCAAATGCTGTGTTCGTTATTGTCACCGTGATCTTGTCATCTTCCTCAAACCCTTTGGCCTCCTGCTATAAGATGGTACAATATCTCCATCGATTCAGAATTTGAGAGTAGGCTGTGCTTGGACGGCTCTCCCCTCTACCTGCCCAGCATGATGTCTTCCTCAGTCCGCAGGGCCGGCTGGGGCTAGGATTGGCACTCACTCTACTCCAGGGGGAGAGAAAGGTATCGCATGTGGGAACAGGAGAGGCAGACAAGAGGCAACTGTCCTGATAGCAATGTGTGTTCTCAAGAATGCATTATTCTGCCAGGGTTTCTGTCTCTTACCAGCAGGTTAAAAAGGCAAACAAAGTTGTACGTTATGCATGACATTATTACTACCCAAATACATTTTTTTTCAGGTGTGTTTTAAAATTAACAAACAAAACAGAATAATGCTTTGGGAAATTATCCTGCTCTTCTGTCTGTCAGTCTGTCTGCTGGCCTCTCCCTGCTTCTCTTTCTGTCCCTCCCACCCCTTGCTCTCTCCCTTCTGAACCCTTAAGAACCCACCAGATACCCTGTCATTTGCGTGCACAGGGAACCATTCCAACTGCGTATCTTTCTCATACTTAATAAAGTGCTCAGCACCTCCTCTGTGAGGACTCAGCAGCACATTCTTGTAAGACAGAGAGCCAGGAAAAGGCAGGCTTCTCCTGTGAAACTGTCAGCCTTTCTTAAAGGCTTCCTTGAAATGCTTCCACCTGCTCATTTGCCTTCCTCTTGTCTCAGCAGTCAAGTTCAACACCAGGCTCACTGACGTAATGGCCTTCCTGACGAAACATGTCCCCCCGGTGTCCCCTTCAGGAAGTGCTGCTTGCTTTCCCCGTTTGGTACTCTTCCAGTTGTATGATGTCTGCGTATGTTTGAGAAGCCACTTCCGCAACCTTTACAGAACTAAGCAGAAAATTAATTAATTGATTAACATCAAAACAACAGTCTGTATTGTGACTCAACTTTCTACGAAGGCAAAAAATGCTAGAACGAAATCCGAAGCACAGAGAAAGGCAGTCAGAAAAAACACGAAGCATCAGGACTTGCTCCCACTGTGTCCACAAAGGCAGTAAGTCCCTATTTCACTCAAAACTATATCCTCGGCCCCTGGGATCCTGCACAGCACTGACCTGAGTAAGTGTGTAATCAAAGACAAAACCAACTGGTGAACGTAAACAACAGCACTTCTGCTGCTACTCCTAACCACCTGCTCTTTTTAGTATGCAAATACCTTCTGAAAATATAAAAGTTCTGGGGCTCCGCTGAAACTTATACCATTTAAACTCAACTGTCACTTTGACTGAATTAAGAGACCTCTGGACAGGCAGCTGCATCAGAGATGACGTGCTCATCACTGGATTAATCCTCTGATAGTCACAGCTGAACGTGCTGTGGAGAGAGGGAGCCCCCTTAGAGGAGGCAGGTTCCTGGGGCCAGGCCTATGGAGGGTCTCTCTCTCAGGCTCTGTTTCCTACCACAACGAATATGCAGCTTCAGTCCATCTCACCCTTCTGCCATGATACCCCTGCCTTGGGGCAGCCAACCGTGGCCTGAAGCTTCTGTAACCGTGAGCTCAAATAAACTCACCCTCTTCTGAGTTGTGTCAGGCATTTTGTCTGAGCAACAGCTGACCAGCACAATAGCATTCTCTACCAGCCAAAATGATCAGGCATTGGCCGTGATTCATCCAGATGGCTGACACTGACAGAAGTGTTGCAAAGCGCAGTACATGGTTCCAGGCTTAATCCTGAGGGGATCTGACTGACCTTGTCAGGTACAAAAGTTACATATTCTTTGTAACATAGGTCTTGCTTTATCTTGGTCTTAACCATCCAGCAGAAAAGTCTAACCATACGGTTTAAAAAGGAAAGCCATATTAATATGCTGAGTTGTAAAAGGCTCAAGTCCGCAGCCACCAACAATGCCAGATGAGCTGATAATCCACTACTGTTATGGACTGTTGAACTAAACGTATATCTACTTTTTCTTTGTGCAATGAGAAGAAAGATCTGTACGAAAGAGGTTTGGACAAGAAAGCGTGCCTGCATCTTGTGCTCTGAACAACTACAATAAAGACATTATGCAATGTATTAACTATTATAAAAATATTTATAATAATAAATTTTTAAAAATAGTATTCTCTACCACACAGAAAGCAATTGCAATTTAAGCATAACACTTTTTTTATTTAAAAGGTATTGGGAGACTCCAAGAACTTCTGAGAGAATGCCATCACTTTGGTCTGCAAGCAGCCTAATACCTGAAATTGAGCCTTGGAAATGGTCCACTAAGGGGCTGTTGCTAGCATTATCAAGCCCAAAATTGAGAAGCTTTGACCACCAGTTAAATGCTGAATACTATAGTCACACAGCTGTGACGATTCTCCCCAGAGGATGCCACCTTTACTGCAGGCAATGGAGCTTTCAGGAGCTTCTTTGTATCTCTAGCATTGATAGGTCAGGCCTGGCTCACCAGTCCCTGTCCCAGAGAGCAATACAAGCGGGGTCATCCTCTCAGGGTGGTAAGACCGTAATATACAAAGCGAGTCCATATGTTGGCCAGCCACCAAAAGACACAAAATTAATGTCCACCAGATCCATTATCAAAACGTATTTCTTTGAGAAAGAGACAGAGTCCATTCATCTTATTCATGGACTTCTTAGGCAGAAATGAAAACCTGACCAGAGAGCCTAGTCATACCACGCCTGTGTAGCACAAAACTGTGAAATCCATTCCCTACAGGAGCCATGGTGTTCCTGGGCACAGGTCATGCCATTACTAATCCTGCCCATGAAATCATCCAAGACTTCATGATAAAGGAAAAGAAGAAGAGAAAGAAAAAGAAGGTAGAGCAAAGAAGAGAAGAAGGCAGCTATGTGGAAGCAGACATTTAACAAGTCAGGCACTGTGTCTTCTCCAGCCACTGCTTCGTCTTACTCATTTGCAAGGGGAGCTGGTGGCGTAGCTTGCCCTGTAGGGTCACAGTGAAGATTAAATGAATAAATGAAGATGAGGTCTGGCACCGATGACATGCCAGAGAAGTTTAATCATACATCTTCCAACTGTCCCGAGCAGTGTTGTGGAAACCAGGGCATTGTCCACCCATTTTACAGATGAAAATACTGAATTAGGGTTACACAGCTTGCAACCAGTAATAAAACTAAAGACTGGTATCCAAATTCATCTGCCATCAGAGCTAGCTCAGACCTGCTGTCTTGTGGTGTCCCGTCCTCTGACACACAGCACCCCCGGGGCACCACCGACCCTTAAGTATGTCTGTCTCAGAAGCCACAGCCCCTTCCACTGTGCTAGCTGTCTCTCCACTCAGGCACACACCCTGAGCATGGCAGTGGTGGCCGGTCCTCGTGGGGCAGGTCACGGTTCCCATGACATGCTTGTCAGCTTGATGAGGAAGTGGCGCTGGGTTCATCACTCAGGGACAGTCCTCCAGTCAGAAGGAGAAAATGGCGGCCAGTGAATTCCAGCCTGCGTTCAGGTAGCAAGCTCAGGCTGGAGAAGTCAAGTCTGAAACAGAAACTTGATCTCCAGGAGAGAACACACTCATTAGGCCTCGGAAGCCATCAGCGGCTTTGTCGACGCTTCCCTCCAGTCACGTCTCCAAAAGAAAAGGAGGCCATCAATCTAATGAGGTGGATGCAGTTGGAAACGAAGCTTCTGTTTCACTCTTCTGCCTAATGACTCACAATCCAAAACTGCATTTCTTAGGGAAAAAAAAAATTTGTCTTTTCAAGCATGGAAGCACACAGCAGCCCCAAAGAAAAGAGCCTTCGCCTCACCTCAGCCTCCTTACCCCAAGGCCAGAAGTGTGGGGAGGGGAGAAGAGGAGGAGGAGGAGGAGAGAGTATACTTGGGAGAGAGAGAGAGAGAGAGAGAGAGAGAGCAAGAAAAAGGATAGGAAAGGGGAGAAGACCCCACCAGTCCAGCCCCTGGGGCGGGGGCAGCGCAAGTGCAGTGGAGGAGGCGCTCACCTAGAGCAGGAAAGGGCCTGGCTCAATCCCTGCTGAGGCGGGGGCAAAAGCAAACGTTTTCCCAAAATGGGGATACCAAGGCACTTAGACCTGGGGGGAGGGGCACTGTGAAGAGGAACGGAAACAGCCCCGGAGCAACCAAGAGGAGCTGGAGTGTCCGTGCGTCCTGCTGAGTCCAGGAGTCACTCTTACAAAGGAGGCAGGGAAGAAAGAGAGGAACGGAAGGAGGGAAGGAAAGGGGCCAGAAGAGAGGGGACTGGAGGAGAGGGAGGGCGGAGAGGGAGGGGAACTGAACCGGACGAAGAGAGGCAGCAGCCTGGGCGGGAGAGCCCCCGGTCACCGCGGGCTGCATGCAGATCTAGGAGGCTTTGGCAAGCAAAGGGGAGAGTGCCCACATCCAAGCCACCGGCCCGGAACCCTTGTCTCCCAGGAGCAGGCCTGCCATGGTATTTCCAGTCTACCTCTTCCCTGGCTGCAGTAGGGCCTTTGTGCCCACGCGGTGATGGACGTCAGGCCCCATGGCAGGGGACACCAGCCAGCCGAACACACAGCCACGTATTACTGCACTTCTCCACTTAGGAAATGGTACCGTACCATCATCCTCACAGCGCTGTTTAGAGGAGAGATGACGGAATATGTGTGAAAGCTTCACCGAATGTCAGGGCTCAGTAAACGCCTGGCAAGTGAGTGGAGGGGCGATGGATGGATCAACCTCTCGGCCAACGTAACCGCCAGCTCAGGGCAAAGAGAAGGACATGTCCAGATGCCGTGGGTGTGAGGACGCAAAGGATGTAACCGCTCCTTCTGGCTTTGCCAGTGCTACAGGAGAGGACGTAGCAATTTCCTACAGCTAGAGTTATACCCGGGTCTGAAAATTAAAGGGGACGGCTTGCAAGGAGGCACTCAGAATGCTGCTCAGAAGCCTAGCCGGCCAGTGGCCTTGCCTGACCTCGCACGCTGACATCCTCCTTACTGAGCTGCCTACCATCCTGGCCGCTGGAGCCCCGCACGTGCGAGTCTCTGTAGCACTGATGCTCCCTTTGCTGGTCCCGCGGCCCTTCATTCTGGGCTTCCCCAATAAAGGTTACATACAGGGGAGCGCCAACATCACCCCTAAGCATCGATGACGCCTCAGGGCACCGGCTTCCAGCAGCACAGTGGCGGCCTTTGAAACCGCGCCACCAGAGGTCTCACCTGGCTCACCCGGGAGACTGTCCAACCACAGGAAATCCCAGGCTGCTGACACAGTGGGAGCCACCGTGAGGGCAGTCCCTAGAGACAGGCAGGCAAAGAGGCCTGGGACTTCTTTAAAAGGTAGTTAAGGAAAAAGCAAGAAGGAAGAAGGGGGAAAGAAAGAACAGATGTGTTGGTGGAAGCAGCGGTGCTGGTCGTGCTAGGGAGACGCTAAGCGGAAAGGCTGCCAGAAGGAAGGGGAGTGGGGACCTACGGGAGGCCACACAGCCCTACGGTCCCACGCAGGGGCCCTGGAGCCAGAGCAGCAGCTGCGCCTTCCAGCTCTGCTATCCTGCGTAGGCGTCTGAGCTTTCTGAGCTTCCAGCTCTCTGACCCTAAAGTGGATGTAACCACACTCCTCTCTCACAGAGATTCGTGAGGGTCCACAGAGAATGTTTCAACGGTGCATTATACATGATAAAAAATTAATCCCTCTTACCACCCCTCGCCATCACCACCACCGCCTAAAATGATTACCTCTCCATCTTCCGGTGATGCGTGGGCTTCCTTACTGAGAAACCAAACCTTTTAATTCACTGAAGAGAGATTAGAGATACCCTTGGCAGCAGCCCTTAACGCTCGGGCTTGGGGCAGTGTCGGCGCGTGAGTCTAATTTCACAGAGCAGATCTGGATGCTGAGGGAATTGAAACCCTTGGTACCGGGTATGTAGCAGGGACAGGACACCTAAGAGCAATGGGGTGCAGGAGAAGAGGGAGGGAGGACTCTGGGCGGAGAAAGAGGTGCAAAGCAGCAAGGGTGGGCCTGCACGCCCAAGGCGGTCGGTCCCCTGAGCTGATGGGCTGGGATGACCAAGACCACGTGAGCTACCACCAAATAGAGCACATGGCACGGCTCTCTGTGAGCATCCACTGTCCCCACTGTTAGGTGCAGACCCAGGCAACCAACCAGACCAGATATTCTGACACGAGAAGAAGATTTGTTGGGGGCATCAAGCAGGCTGGCTGTCTAGCAGACCAGGACGGCAGCAAACAAGGCCAGGCATGAGTTTCTTAAGGGGTGGGAAGGGTGTCTGTGAGCAGGAACAGCTGAGGACAGCTGGTCTTGGCAGGGCTACCTGGTCTGCGAGGGACCTGCCATGTTAGCATGGGAGGGGTTCAGTGGTTGCCTGCCCAGGTCAAAGTCAGGTGGATTTGCTCTGTGGCTTGGGGTTTGGCTCTGCATGGGGCCAAGGACCAGAGAACTTGGGGTCAGGGTGCCTGGGAAACCAAGAGGGAGAGTGTTTGGGGCAAGGTGACTGAGGAACTTTGAATCCTGATCTATCACCCACCACCACCGTGGGAGACCTACCCATGGTCAGTCTGTAAATCAGAATCAGGGGCACCATGGGGGTCTGAAGAGGGCTAGTGTTTCTGGAAAACTGTGGCAGCATGACAGAGAGAACCAAGTAGGGGTGACATATTATCCCCCAAACAAACATGTGGTCTATAAGCTAACCCTCTGTCAGGAGCAAAGGAAGAAGCAAATACGTAGAGTAAGGCCTGAATCCACACAATCGACCAGACCAGGCATTCTGACACGAGTAGAGATAGACTGGGGCCAGCAAGCAGGCTGCCTGCCTGGCAGACCAAGACAGCAGCACACAAGGCCAGGCATAGGGCTCTTAAGGTGTTTTGTGAGGGGAAGGGGTGTTTCTGGGCTGGAACAGCCCTTGGCAGGGCTATCTGGTCTGTGGGAGACTTTGGATGTTTGCAAAGGAGAATATCTGGGGCTTGGCTCTGCGTGGGGTCAAGGGGGAGAGCGTTTGGGGCAGAGCTCCAGGAAACCTTGAGTCCTGACCTACCACCTAGGTCGCTGGACCCAGCGCCCCAGCACACTTCCCATGGGGCTCCTCGTAGAGGTGGGACTGGACCTCAAGCAGCCAGCACAGCTCGGGGCTCCCCAGCCGTGGGCTCTTTACCCTAGGGCTGCTGCCCTCCCACCCAACCACCTCGTTTTTCCTTCCGATCTCTCCTGTTCGCCCCCACTGGCCAGGTGCAGATGCGCCCCTGCGTCATCTGGGTGATCTCACATCTCGGGGTGGACGTGCCTTCCTAGGTCTTCACCAATAGCACCCCTTACCTCCTCCAAACAGTCCTGATCTGAGCCCTAAGTCAGGTATCTGCCTCATCCAGTGCATCTTCTGTCTGAGACACCACTATAGCTGAATTCTTATATATGTTTGTATAGATGCTTAATTAATTCCCCTCTTCCCCAGTAGGTTATAAACTCCATCAGTAAAAAGATGAAAGACTATACCTATTTTTAATTAAACTTTTCATTTTGAAATCACTGTAGATACACATACAATTGTAAGAGAAAAAAATGTAGAGATGCTGCGATGTAGCTGTTAGCCAGCTTCTCTATGTGGAACTATGTTGAAGAATTACAGTACAGTGGCACACGCAGGACACTGATATGGAACTGGCCACGCTAAAGGAAATGCCCACCACCCGTGGCTGCTTTTTCAAGCCACATCCACTCCCCATCCCCCATCTCCTTCCTCGTGGCTGGCCGCTGCAACAGTCCTCCACTTCTACAATTTCCCCATTTCACGAATATTATTTTCGTAGATCTAAACCACACATGGCTTAGGGATTGGCTTGTCTCACCCAGCGCAGTTCTCTGGAGATTCACTCAAGTTGTTGTTCTTCAGTAATTGGTTCTCTTTGAATTGCTGACTCACGTTCTCTTGGGTAGTTGTAGCACAGTTTGTTTAACGCGCAGAAGATCGTGGGAGATTGATCAAATTTAGGGTCACTGAATAAAGCTTCCGTGAACAGTCATGAACAGGTTTTCCGTGACCCTGTGCTTTCCTCTCTCCGGGCTGCATGCCCGGATGCATGACTGCTGGATCCTACTGTATGACAGCCGCCACAGTTTTCTTTTTTAAACACACTGCCAATAGCTCTCCATTGCTGTCTTCGATTCACACCAGCGATGTAGTAGTGATGCTTTTCTTTGAATCTTGCTTAGCACGTAGTGTTGTCTGTTTATTTTAGTCACGTTAGTAGGCGTGTAGTAAAGTCCTTATGGAGTTTTACTTTGCATTCCCTGATGGCCGACGGTGCAGAGTAGCTGCCCATGTCCCGCTCCCAGCCGTGTGTCCCTTACTCTTCCTCCCTCACCTGTTTGAACGTGGGTCTTTGTATGTGTCCCTTGGGGGCTGCAAGCTTGCGGAGCGTGCCCACCCCGGGATTGCTCCGCACAGATCTCGGGGTTTTCCGAAGCACACTGTCGGTCCGGTGCCCACGGGGGCAGCTCTGCGGCGATCGTCCCGCCTGGGCAGTGAGGGCTGAAGGCCTGGAAGCAGGCAGGGCTGTCTCACCACCGCAATTTCCTTCTCTTGCTTTTTGCACTGCCTAGAAAGTCCCTGTTGACTAGAAACTCAACAACCGTGTCAAATAAAAATGGCGAGAATGACTGTCCTTGTTTTCCTTCTGCTCCAAAGTGGAAAGAAAGCTTCGAGTCTCGCACGGGCTAAAACAACGCTATGGGTATTCTTCTGGCCTAAGTATTCCAGTAAGGTTCCCCTCTATTCCCACTTTTCTGAATTATCAGGAATAAGTGCAAACTTTTGTCAGATTCTTTTTCTGTATCCACTGATAACCAGTTACTTTTTCTTCTTTAACACATTACTGTTAATTTATTTTTTCTATCTAGCTAGTCTTTATACTCTAGTAAATTTAATTTGTCCCATGATATAAACTCATTCCATGAACTACTGAATTCTAATTGTTAATGTTTTGCTTTAAGGTTTCATGTCTATATTCATGCATAATACTAGTATGGGATTTTCATCAGTTTTCTTTTTCTTTTTTATTCTTTTATTCTTTTTTATTCTCTGGTATTGATATTAAAGCAAATTAAGTTATTATAGTCAATTAGGATATATTTTCTCCTCTTCTGCTTTCTGGAAAGTATAATGTAAATTGATTTTAATTCTTCTTTAAACATTTGCAGAATTCTTCAGTAAAACAATCTGGCCTTGAGATTGCTTTAGGGGAATTTTTCAAGATATGAATTTTATTTGTTTCAAAATGGTAGGAGAAGAGAGACTGCTAGCTTCCCACTCCCAAGTAGCATGTGGTTGCATACTTTAGGAGGTGCAGTGCTTGGGTATTGTATGTGCATGTGCATATGGATTCATGGACTCATACATATATGTGTAACATGTGTAAATGTATGTGTAGGCTTGCATATATGAAATTACACATATGTCTAGACCACAGATATTGCAGTTGTATGCTTTGTAACATTTGACTTTATAACAAAACTTCCCAATATAAAAAGGTAGGAATCTTAACTATATATATCATACTAAATGTCATAAGCTGTATTTTAAAAAAAAAATTTATCAAATTTCATGTGGAATCCTGTATTTTTCTTTCAGTGTCTGCAGAATTCTTAGTGATACCCAAAGCTGGGCACTGTTACCTTCTCTCCTTCTGCTTGGTCGGCCTTATTAAAAGTGTGTAGTTTTATTACTCTTTAGATCACAAAGATCCAGCCCTCTGTTTTCTTGTTTTAAAATTTTTAAAGAATACAAAATGGTTAAAAAATTAGAAATGATACAAAATTTCATTCAGTGAAGTAGTAGGAACTCAACATTGGTTGTTACATTGTGTGATGTTAACCTCAAATTAGTTGTTTAGGTTATCAAACATAAACCTGAAACACTGGTGGAAAAAAGCTATAGGAAATTTTAAAAAGGAAGTAAAAATTAAAAGGAAAAATAATTTAGGCATTAACTGCTCCTTTCAATAGACCAGCAGAAATTATTAGCATAATTATCCAAACTATCCTGTATACATATAACATATGTATACATATAACATAACATACTGTATAATATAACATAACATAACATATAACATAAATACTTTCCCCCTCTTTCCTTTGTCATTTTTCTCATCCTAATTTTTTTTCCTTCCCATTAAACAAATTCTTCCCTTTTCACAGTATCTATTGTACCTCTCAGATTTTACTTCTTCTTTAAGGTTCTCATGGCAGTAAGACAATACGATGCTTGCACATGGGGTCTACTCTATTTCACTCACGCATACAGTCTCTAGTGGACTCCACGTATCTACAAAAGCCTTAAATTTATCTTTTTTATAACTGAGTAATATTCCATTGTATAGGGATGCCACATTATTTTTATCCATTCCTCAATTGATGGGTGTCTGTGTTGTTTCCAAGATTCAGCGGTAACCATTGTGCCGCTGTAAGCCTGGGTGCACATACATCTCTGTGGTGTGATGTTTCCGTCCTTTTGGGAAAATATCTAGGAGGGGGAAAACTGGCTTGAATGGAACTCTAATCTTAGCTTTTGGAGGAGTCTCCACACTGATTTTTATAGTGTCTGTCCCAGTCTGCACTCCCACCAACAGTGCAGAAGGTTCCTTTTTCCCCACAGCCTTCCCAGCCTTGGTTGCTGGGTGACTTCTTGATGATGGCCATCCTTTCCAGTGTAGGATAGTATCTCAGCATTTTTTTAAGGTTCATGCCTTGAATGACAAATGATGTTGAACATTTTTCATACATTTGTCATTGGTATTTCCTCACTTGTGAAGTTTATATTCAACTAAGATGCCCATTTTTAGATTGGGTCTCTCTGAGTGTGGGGAGCTGGAGTTTTAATTCTTTATATGTTCTAGACAAAAGTCTTTTGTCTGAGGGACAGTCAGCTATTCTTTTTACTCTGATTTCTTTTGACAGGCAGTAACTTTTCAAAAATATGAGATCCCAATTGTTGATTCTTTGAAGTAACCCTTGTGCAGTTTGGTTTTTGTTCATAAACTCTTTACCTACCCCTATGTCTTGAATATTTCTACCAAATTTTTCTTCTAAAAGATGTAATGTTTCTGTTTTATTATTTAAATCTTTGATCCATTTGGACCATAGTTTTATACATGACGATAGATATTGGTCTAATTTTAACCTTCAGCATGTGGAAGCCATTTTTTCCAGCACCATTTATACAGCAGGCTATCTTTCTTTCCTCCAGTGAACGTGTTTGGCCCCTTTGTCAAAGGTAAGGTGGCTGAGTGTGCTCATAGTTGTGCCTACATCCTCTAGTCTGTTCTGCTGATCCTCAGATCTGTTTTTGTTGTTGTTGTTTTATTTTGTTTTGTTTTATTATAACTGGCTCAGCCCTGGGGGTGGGGCTGGCACAGTATGTGGTGCCAGGGATCGAACTGCAGTCCCTGCAGTTGGCTAAGCTTTCCTAAGATGTATTATTTTCAGATAGCAGAGTTGGGACATATCTGCTAATCCACTTTGCCAAACACTTTTATCTGGTATCTTTAGACCACTTAGAGTTAATATAATTAGTGATATGTCAAAGCTTAAACGTAGCATTTTATCTTTTTTCTTTCTGTGTTTCTCATTTCTAGAGTTGCCACTTTTTTGCTGTGTTCCTGTAGGTTACAAGCATTTTAAATATTCCATCCTGATTAATCTAGAGTATCCAGATGTTTTCTTGCACACCTTTTTAATGGTTACTCATCTACATGTTATATAAAATTTATAATGCCCTATCACAGCCTGCTGGCTTTTCATTTTATCAGGATGAAGCATAAGAATCCTGCCTTCATTTATAACCCTTTGTCTTTCCCTCTTATAGTATGGTTACCTAAAATACTTCCTATGCACACATTAAAAAAATGTAACAGTTTTTGTTGCAATCATCAAAGTTAGAAAACTCAACGGGGAAAAAAAAGAATGCATGTTTTATTTACCTGTATTTTTGTTTATTGTGTTCTTTCTGCCTTCCTGGTGTCCTCTTCTCTGTATCATTCTCTTTTAGGTCATTTCCTGTAGCTATTCGCATGGGGTAGGTTTATTGGTGGCAATAAACCTTGTAAATTTGTCTTTACTTTTTAATAAATTAATTATACCTAATTATACCTTCATTCCTGAAAGATATTTCACTGGCTGTAGGATTTGGGGCTGAGATTTCTTTACTTTTAGCACTTCAGAGGTGTCACTCTTACTCTATGGTTCCTGATGAGAAAGCCATTGCGTTTGAGCAGCATTTCCACCATACATGACCCATCATTTCCTGCATGCTACTTTCCAGATTGTTCCTGCTCCGTTTCCAGAAATGTCATGGTGATGAGTCTTCCCACAGATGGCTTTGGGCCCACTCTTCTTGGAATCTGGGCAGCTTCCTGAGTTCATAAAGGGGTATTTTGGTGAGGTTTTTTCCCTTTTTAATTTATCTTGGAGTTGTTGTCTTGGGTCTCTCTCCTTTTGCTGCGCTCCTTGCAGGATCTGAATGTGCGGCTGTTGGACATTTTGCTGTGGTCCTACGATCCTCTGAGACTGTCCAGTTTTTTCAGTCAGTTTTTTCTCTTGTTTAAGTTCACTGCTTACATTGACTGATTTAAGACTGTATGTATTAAAGGTATACACTTGGATTATCTGATGTGCACTTTAAAATAACATACACATCAATAATTAAATATCCATTACATGAAATCATTATCACATTATGTTAGATATGTCCTTGCCAAACTTGGGTAATTTTCAGACTCCTAAAACTGTTCTAGCGCTTTTCTATCTAGCACTTTTCTGCCCTCCTTGCAGGACCTGAGCGTGCAGCTGTTGGACATTTTGCTGTGGTCCTACGATCCTGAGACTCTAGCCACTTTTTTCGGTCAGTTTTCTCCCTTGTGTAAGTTCGAAGCTTACATTGCCTGTCCTCCCTATCTTATGGTCGAATCCATCCTCTGAGATTTTCAGTTTTAGCTTTCGCGTGCTTCAGCTCTGCAATCACTGTGCAGTTCTTCCTCACGTCGCCTATCTCTTGCTGGAACTCTGTATTTTGCGTTTGTGCTGAGCATATATTTCATTATTCACTGGAGTATTTTCACACCAACTACTTAATATCTTTTCCAGAAGTTTTCACATCTCTGTCCTCTCAGTGCTGGCATCACTAAGCTGTCTTTTTGAAGCTCAGTTTGAGGTACTGATGGCTCATGGTTTTAGTGGAAGCCTGGATGCTTGGGGTATTTTGCTGAGTACTTCTGGATCGCGAGGGCCCCCGGTCTTTGTGGGTTTCTGCTACAGCCCTGGCAAGGCAAGGGCCAGTGCCCGCTTGCTGGATGGGCGTGTGAGTGGCCCTGGGAAGGTGGGGCTGTGGGAGAGAGAGAGGTTCTGCTGGGCAGACGCAAGGCTCTTGCCACGCGTGCTCACTGGCCTTTCTCAGTTGCCGATCTCCTGACTTCCAGGTCTAGGATGATGAAACAAAAAGTCCGGGAAATGCACTGCATGCCATCCCATGAGTCCTAAACGCCATGGCCCATCTTCTTTCCTGTCACCTTGCAGAGTTCTTACCTTTACGCTATGTACCAGGGTCCAGTTGATGCTGTTGTTGGACCCCATAAGCGGAATAAGGAAAAGTACGGCGACTCCATCTGCCCTGAAAGCTCACTGAATTCTGCATGTTTGGAGCTGAGCATAATTAGCTCTCTACCTGCAGGCTATCTTTTATGGAGGCTTTCTGCAGGGCTCCCCTGGGTGGCCCAGGTTACAGTAACGGCTCCTTCTCCTTTTTCCATTGATAGCCATCATCATAATAACAAAAGTTCCTACTTACAGAGCACTGATTGCATCCCAGGCCCTTCTGAGAGAGTTTTGCCAGCATCGTCTCAATTAATGCTGCGATGCCAACCTGCCCTGGCATGCCCACAAAGAAAAGGCGGATAGCATTCAGTGCCCCACCTGCGATCACAGGACCACCAGGTGGAGCAGCCAGGACTCGAATTCAGGACCCTGGAGGCCAAGCTGAGGGGGCTCACCAGGGAGTGGTGGCCACCCTGCCCAGCAGCAACCACACTCGGTGCTTTCCCCTGAAGTTTCCTTTGGCCAGAGGCACAGCACTTTAAATCCTGAGCAAACCTGGACCACAGGAATAAAACTTTCCAACAGGGTAGCAGGAGGAGGTCTGGGCTTCTGCTTAATTGACCCCATGTAATTATTTCTATTGAATCGCTCTATATCTGGGGATGGATATTTACTAAGTAGACTGGCCCGGCGGCTCCCTACAGCACCTGCATTAGTCTGGAGGAAGTTAATTGCATAGAAAGTTCTCACCTAAATCACTGATTGCTTATTCCCTCCATAGCCAGAAGTGTGCGTGCACGCGCGCGCGCGCACACACACACACACACACACACACACACACACACACACAGAGCTTTATGCCTAAAGGACTTGTCCTTCAGCTCAGGAGCTTCCCCACAGCCCTGCAGCACAGCCGTTGCCCACAGCCAGAAGAGGACTCCCTGCCTGCAGAGACCAAAGAAGGTAAGGAAAGGTCAGGACCCCCCACGCTGAGGACTCCCCAGCCAGACCTCCACCCCGAAAAAACACACAGACCAGGACTAGGAAGGAGGAAAATGAACTTGTCCGAAGTTGCCTTTTTCTTCTTTGTGAACAGAAGCAAAAGATAAAGTATAGCTTCTGTGAGTAACATTATTCCTTTCATTAAAATTTAGGGGGTCAGGAGAGCCCCTTCCGAATGTCAGAATTCCAGTGATGTGTGCTAGGCCTTGGAGAACAGAAGTACGGCCTGTGAATCAGGAGCATGCTATCCCTGGAGCTGCGTGCAGTGGTCTCTCCTCTTAGAGGTAGAACAGCTATTCAGCGATAACCCAGATCCTTTTCTCCATCCCTTGTCTCTACCCTCCTGTCCCAGCTAGGTAACAATTCGGTGCCTGCAGCGACGTGGGTTTTCCCCGCTCCCCGTCCGAGCACCAGCGCCCTCTCAGGCCCGCCTCCGATTCTTCCTCAAGCCCTTCCTCAAGAGTCCGCTCACAGATAGACTAATCAGGTGCTGTACTTGCTTGCTGCTTGCTGCGCTGTGTTTTCCCTCTTAATTGGGCTGATTTCAGCTTTGCACTACAGCCTGTCACATGCAGGCCTCTAATTGTGTCGTGCCTCCCTAACAAGATGATAAGCTCTCCGGAGGCACTGAACTTGTCCTAGGAAAGCACAGAGGTGTGGGATGGAGACGTCTTGGAGACCAGAATGCAGATGAATGAAGTGGTCATGGAGCTCGGCGTGGGGGAGCCAAGACTCTAACTCTCAGGGCTCAGGGACTCTAGCTGTCACCTGGCTGGGAGTGGGAAGATTCTCCTTCACCTTCCTAGGTGTCCTGGGCACTGTTTCCATCCCAAGAGGCTGTCGCTGTGTCCACAGAAGGCAGGTGGGGAGAACCCCAGTCTAGCCCAGTATACTGCTGGCTGAATGCCCAGCTGCTGTCACTTGAAACAAGAGACGACCAGCTCTCTGAAGGCTGCAGGGAGGCCAGCCCGCCTCAGCTCTGCTTTGGCAAAGGCCAGTGCCCCTTCTGAAGAATCGTCATCAGCAGCTTCCTTTGACTGTTCCCACCCCTTGGTGTCCTTGCCCAGGCTCTATAGTGGCAGATTCTGAAGAAAGCGCACCCAGAGAAACTTACATGGGAACAAGGGGTCAGGAGGAGGAAGGCGAGAGCCGGGCAAAGTGTGGTTCCTGGAAGAGGCCCCAGAAGGCAGCTCTACCCGGCATCACACGGATGCTCTGGAGTATGCAGTCTTTGGAGCACCCCAGCTAGAGGATGGAGACCCAGATCAACCCTGTGCTTGGGCTGGGGACCAGTGGGAAGGACTTCATTCCCAGTCAGTTGGGTAGAGTGAGCTCCAGTCACCCAAGGACTGGCTGCAGCAGCTGATAGGTAAGAACTCAGGAATGTGGAAAGGGGGGCATGGAAACCAGACGAGGGATGCGAGGACACCTAGCAAAGTGCCTGTAGTCAGTCTCACTAGGGTATCTCCTCTAGTCAACAGGCAGCCCAAACCCACTAAAGCACGTGTGTGGAGCCTTTACTTTCTAGTTCCACAAATTGGTAGCTCACGTCTTGTTACCTAGGCAGCACGCCACGAGGGCAAGACCTTTGTGCTCAAGTGACAGATGAGCTGGATTAAAGAGGAAGGCACGGTTAATTACCTGGAACATTCTCGCTCCACAATTAGTATGCGCTACGATGGGGCAGCCTCAGGAGGAGTGGCTGAAAGCTTCCCGAGGTGGCTTCCACTCCTCCTCCCTTTGAATCCATGGCCTGTGACATGTGTGTAACAAATGGAGGGCAACAGTGGAGATGTGAGCTCCGAATCCAAACCAGAAAAGTTGGCAGCGCCTCCACAGGGCTGCCTGGCGATGTCATCTTTGGTGCCCTGGGACCAGCAAGCTGTCAGGAAGCCCTAAGCAGTTCACACAGTAATGCAGAGAACAAGGAAGGACTCGAGATCTGATCTGCGGCCACCACTGTCTGCGACCAAGCCCTTCCTGCTCAGCCAAGCCCTCCCCAAACTCCTGACCCTTAGAAACAGTGGAAAACAAAGAAATGATTGTTTCTCATCTGCCTCACTAAGCAGTGATTTGCCGCACGGCCACAGACAGCGGCAACAGCGCTTCATAACCGCCAGTTACTGCATGGCTGTCCCTCACAGGGCTGGGCGCTCGGCCACAGCCTTGCAGGCTCTGAAATATGATTTTGTTTTATTCCATCAAGACTGCATCGGTATCTCTGAGATGGAGTCGCACCAATCAAGGTCGCAGGGGACTGTGGCACAGCCCAGAATGCCAATTTACCGACATAATAAAGCAGCAGGGGGCTAAACATCCCATCTGTGGGAAAGGCTATTTCCTTCATGTGAGGAATTCACTTGAAAAGCTAAGCTGTCATCAGGTAGCTGGTTTGGGGACCAGAAAGCCACAACAAAAGAAATTAGTTGTCACCCTCAGGTGGTTGAGGGGAGACGGGGGATCAGGTCAAGAAAGCCTGTTGTGCTCCTTCCCGGACGGAGCCACCTGCCACTGGGATGAGCCAGGCCTTGGGCAAGGCCATCCCCTCCTTCCAATCGCCCTGACAGAACCATGGTGGCACCTGCTGATTTTTTTTACCAGCTTCAGTACAGACCCACTTCCCACCTTCTCTGTACACCGTGTCTTGGCTCATGGGATATTGATCGTATCCTGTGGAAATAGTTTAAGAGTGCTTGTGAAAAATGAAGCCCTATAAAATTCAAGAAGCACTGCATTCAGCCAGGTGAAACACCACCGCTCCTCATTACAGACATTCTCAAAGCCTTGGATGCTCTACTTCATGGTGAAAACCACGAAGAGCAGGATACAGCAGGGCAGGGCGCTCTCCCACACAAAGCACACTTCTCGCACATCTGGAGTAGGTTGCAAGATGGTTCCTGCTGTCTTAACAATGGCTTTGCCAAGTCGCTAGCTGAACCAGGAATCGCTCTATCTAAGATGCCTGCCTATGACTCTTCTAGCTCCTGGAATTGACTTCGAGCCACTGCCTTGGCAGTGTCCTTGGACCTGGTAGAGTGCAGCAGCAAGGCCACGCTGTCCCCAGGCTTCCTGGAGGGGGGAGGATGACCAACAGGACTGGCATTCAGTTCCAACATACCCTGTTGGCCAAGCGGTTATGAAAATATTGAATTACAGGACGCTCTCCTCGCCCAAGCTCTGGCTATGCAACACTCTGAAACCAAAAGAAAAAGATCCAGGTAGCTCAATTCTCCCTCATTATCTGAATTGGCCACGTAACTCACGCTGTTCAAACTCAGCAACCAGATACACATGTGTATAATCACACGCTGCATAATGGTGTTTCGGTCGACGAAGTCTGCATACCTAATGGTGAGGTCTGATGAAATCATAGTGGAGTGGAAATGTTCCTCCGTGCAGCCACAGGACAGCGGTCCCTGCAGGGGTGCCACACATAACCCACAGATCTGTGCTGATGCTCGCAGAGCAAAGCTACCACACTGCCAGTCACAGGAGAGTAGAGCACACACACTTACACGCAGCCCATCACACTTGGTGGTGATCACAAGTGACCATGTCCCTGGTGTGTTGCTTATACGGTATTTTTGCTCATTATGTTAGAGCATGCAGCTCTTCATAAAAAGCTCACCCTAAAGCAGTGTGCCTCACCATGCCGGCCATGGCCTCAAACACCTGTGTTTATCTCATCTGCAAATTGCAGCAAGCAGGGGAAATAGCTGGCCTGCGCAGGTCCGAGAGGGCTCTCTTTATGATTCTTGTCGCACGAAGACGAAAGCACTTAACTAAGTATTTCCAACAGCGTATCCCCATTGTCACACTGCGTACGCCTGTGCTTATGATCTGGAAGGAGGGGAGCTCCTGCCCTGAGTGCTGCCGTAGCCCCTGCGCTTCAGGGGCACCGGCCCTTCCTGCAGCGCCGTCCAGCGTAGGAGCCCCCTGCGCTTCAGGGGCACCGGCCCTTCCTGCAGCGCCCTCCAGCGTAGGAGCCCCCTGGGCT